>RCHF01000717.1:0-21368 GCA_003987895.1 Neonothopanus nambi
GCTTCTGCTGCTGCTACTCTCCTACCTACCTCCCCCCCCCCTTCTAGCTCCCCAAGAGCGGCGCAGGGCGGCGCAGGGCGGGGGGGGGGGGTCTGCGCCTCTTTCTCCTCGCAGAGCGAAAGCAGGAGAGCAAGGGGTGCGTAGCGCGTAGCGCGTAGCGCGATGCAGAGAAGGGCCCCAGCATGTAGAAGATGGAGGACAGAATCATCCCGCGCYCCGTTTCTGCTGCTGTCCGTATGTAGAAGCCGCCGAAGAAATGCGAGACTGCTGCTATATCTGCTTATAATGCTAGCATTGCTTTGTTTTCCTGCAAAGCAGAACCAAAGTACCAAAAGCCAAAGGCCTAAGGTAGGCTTCTTTTCCTCCGGCTTAGGAGCGCTAAAGCAGACCTTTCCTTGCTTTGCAGAGGGAAAAGCGAAATGCAAGAGAATCATCTGCTATGATTGCTGATACTGGAGCAGTGCAGCTTTACCCTGCAAAGCAAAGTGTGCAGTCTTCCTTTGGTCCTATGGACAGCAGCGGGCGCGAATTGCTTCTGCTACTACAATTAAAGGACAGCTTACAGCTAGAGAAGAAGAAGCTGCAGCAGATTAATATTCGTGCAAGCAGGGGTGCGTCCTTCTCCAAAGGTAGAGCAGAAGCTGCCCTTGCTTTCCTGCGGAGAAGCGCAACCCCTGCTTTGCAGCAAAGCAGGGGTTGCGCTTCTTGTTCCCGCTCTAGCTCTATCCTATTGCTGTGCAAGCAAACAAGGGGCGATTGCTATTCTCTTGCTCTGCATTCCTTTCTTGGCGAGGAGCTAGACCCTTGCTCTCGCTCCCCTACCTTCTCTCTCTGTGCGTGATGCCAATGTCACCGGGAAAGGTTAAGATTTACACGTGCAGAGCTGAATAGAGCATCCGAAAGGACACAAATCCAGCCGTGCCCTTCTTACTCCGTGAGGTTGAATAATCTCAGGCTTCAGTTCGTCCTAGTAGATTGTGCAAGGGAATTTTACTTCCACTGTCTCTATAGTCGTCCAAAACAACTAATTCTTGTGTAGCCCCACCTTGTTTAAGTTGTACTGACTTAAATTTCTACGGGTGTGATTCGAAATCTGAATATTCTGCGCAGCTGACTCTGAAGAAATAAGCCGTAGGAATTTCCCACGTGTCTCCTCTCCATCTGTTCTTCGTAATGGCACGCTGACAGCTCCCCTGCTCTGTATTATCAAGCGACTATAGGCCGAGGAAAGAACTTGAAATATATCTTGAATTTTCTCAAGGTGCCTATAATCAAACTTTCAGATGTGCATCCATGTTTGATTTACGCGCCTCGTTCGGTTTCGCTCGGTTTTATTCGGGTTTGTTCGGTCTTATGTGTGTCGCGTTCCCAATCCTTCGAATGTTGCGACAACCTGGGAACCTCGCCGTAATCTCGCTCGATCTAACTAATGGGGGACTAACGCCGACAGGCTTATTCTCGTGGCCCTATCGCAAGCAGACAGCTGTACATATCCTTACATATCCCCGCCGAAAATGTTCAAAGGTAGGTCAATATCAAATAGGTATTGCCTGCCCTTTACATTCCCAGCTATGATTTCTTATGCTATTGTGGTTTCCTTGCGAGGTGGATATTCACTTTCACAGGAATAATCCCCTGGACCTTGGCAGCCACTTGATTAGGTTACACGTCGCAGACTTTAAAACTTGACTTTGAAACGAGTTCTAATCTTCGGTCGCATTGCTACCCTCCTCGGACACGTCAGTTTCAAAAGGCCATTACTCTTCCTTCTCTTCTCGGATTTTTGGGAATGAGCGAAGTCTACCGAAACTTGGGACACTAAATACAGCCAACCGGTCAGTACACCCCCACGAGCACGATTTGTGCGTCCACGAACTCAGCCTATCACGAATCGACTTCCACTTTGAATCGGGAGACCAGTCTTCCCTATCACGTATACTGTGTGTATCCCACTGTCGTAACCTAACACTCCAGTGCGTCTATTCAAGTCTATTCCCACTTCGCTATTACCCGGGGCTGTGGGGTAGTCAATTTCCCATCTTCTGTGCCAAATGACATTCAGAGGGGCTGTCTATCAGAACTTGACGGTATCCCGGTGCAGTCTACTCCATTTGCGGTATCTCATATGTTGGAGTTCATGTGTCCGCAGGGATTTCCTGCTTCCAACTTGGGTTATCCGATAGGCAATTATGTTCATATGACCTCTGGTTTTGCTCACTGACATCTCAGGGTTTCCACGAGCAATTCCTTTATCTGATACGCGACGAAGTGGCATGACGCGCAATTCAATGACGTCCTTTTGGAACAACACTCAAAAGCTTAAGTCACTATAGCTTAACCTCGAAGTACAACAGGACCGTTCCAAGCTCATCGAACAACCAGGATAAATTGCAAGAATTTGATTTGAATATCGGCGATTTTCGTGCGCTCAATAGCCGCTCAAGAGCTAGACCTGGTTCTTTGTCGATCTCTTGTAGGGCCTGGATAAAGGATGAGACCGAATCCAGACACGTCGTTTTCTCAATGCCTAGTCTTCGCGTCCCGCTGACCTACAAGCTGCCGATTTCTGCCACGAAGTCAGATGCTCGAAGTACCTCTCCAGACCACTGAGACTATGTTTGAATGATCAGGACTAGATAACGATCCTATTCTAAGAGTCATGGCAATAAGTAGTTGTAACTCAGCAACGATGCAAAAATGTGGACGAAGGCCCGTCACAGAATGGAAAGTCGTTTAAACTTTTTCAGTTTATCAAGATGTGGCTAACACGACATGATGTCAGTGGGCCTTGTATCTCCAGCCCTGCATCGTTTTTCAGTGTCTGACACTGGTAAGTATTGAATGGACAGATACGATATCATCGTGTCACTTACACACAGCGAGGTATGTAAGATTGTCAACGATTGATATCCAATCCTGGTTCACAGGAGCGACATACATGTGGGGGTGGCGAGATGACTGAGGCATCCGCCGAAGGTATTCATTCAGTGTCAAGCAGGATATTCGATAGCTTTTGATATGGTATCTTGAGTCATGGCTAGTTCCTAGGAGATTATACACCCTTTTGAATTATGATACATTTTAGTAGCTAGCCTTGACTCGTTGTGTGTATTTGAGTTACACCGGCACGGAATGAGTTCACATGCCGTACTTCCTTCTTACTGCCAACCACGCCGGAGCAGTAGCATTATGACGACTCACGAACAAGTTCATATCCTGCTCGGGTATTCGGTTTATATCCACGCGATTCCAATACCGGGACATGGTGTAAGATATATCTTGGGCGTCTCTGTCCGAACGGCGGCTAAATGAAACGTTTTCAGAAATAAAACCATTGGTGTGCCAAAGCGGGTGCCCACATCATCCACGCCTTGAGCTTAGCTCGAATGAACTCGGATATCGTCAGAAAAGGTACTCCTTGAATGGTTGTGACAGTCATCGAATCGAGCCGTCGAGGACCTGCCTCTCCGGCAGGTAATATCTCAATCTGAGTGGTCGTGTGAGCACAAATTAGCAGTGAGCGGGAAGTATTAAAGCACGCAAACCTACCTCAATGGCCGGTATGAGCCGACGATAGGTTACGTGAAGCCTGTTTGTTATGACAAGCCCAAGCCAGTAAAAACTCCGTGAAAGGCATACCTATTCGTCCACGGCGAATGAGTTGTTGAGAAATCCTCGCTTCCGGCAAGCGCATCGCGCACCCGCCGAAACGGATGGGTTTGGTTTTGGCCTCCCTCGACGATGCAAAAAATTTCCTATTCCATTTGATAAGCACCACCGGAGACCATCTGACTAGACTACTTACATCGCATTGAGGAAAATTGGCAAGCACCGCAGTCAACACACTTCCGTGGAACGCGTGTGGGACTCCGCTGACACGCAACAGCCGAGAGAGAGCGGTGGCCGCTTCTAAGAGCCTTCGAGTCTCAGACATAACAACGAGAATAGGTAGAGGTATCAGGCCCAGCGCATGTTACACAGGAGGGGGGAGTAAGTTTGAGGAGAAGGTTAAGTAGTCAGTTATATGTAATGAGGCCGTGAGGGGGGCGCAATCCTGGATAAGCATAGGACAAGATATGATCAAACCGGGACTGTCCGATCAAGAATGGTTTGCACGTTGTTGTACATATCTTCTTGCGGAGACCCCGAAATGAAAGGATAACATACAGAAGATCGAAGGCCGGCAATTTGTGTATCAAGAGATCTTTTTTTTTCGCGAGACTCGGATGTCACTGCATGCTGGCATTACTTATAAGTAGAGAGAGATTGACAAGGATACTAGCTGCCGGAAAATTGAATTGTAAACTTCCACCCTTGGAACAGCCACCTCATGAACCACCAGTGCGGTAAAAGGTAAAACAGACCGAAGCACTGATGTCCTCCTTCCAGCTCTAAGGAACATCCTCACCGAATTGGGGAAATCGGAATGCGGGGCAGCTGCCGGTGAAGCGGGCTGTGGGGAAGGGGTGGGTGTGATACTTATACTTACTGAGTCACATACACAGTGGACCTGTCACTTGACTATCGGCTACGCGTGATCGTCACACGGGAATTCTCCTCGTTCCGACGTTCGACGCTGCCGTCAACTACTTTGGATTTGCGACGCTGGACGGCGACAATTCTGGCTCAGTCTTTGCCATTTGCGCATGCATACTGGCATCTTAAATCCTTTCTCGAGCCATGTAGCTGGAGCCGTTTTCAACGCTACCAAGAGATTGCCAAAGTCTCAACACGGTATCGCATCTATCTCGTGCGCCTCAAATTTTTGTGCATGGAGAAGATGCCCAGAACTCAGGACAAACAACATACCCAAAGCGAGGAAGACTCGACCCTTGAATTCCTTTTCAATAAGCAAGAGCCTTGTTATCCCCGTCGACAGTGAAAGTAAACGCAATATCTCTTGGTCTGCAAAACCCTCTCCAGGGCCAAGAGCTCTTTCTGCGGCAGAGGAGGAGGGTGCAAAAGCTGCTATACTAGAAAAAGTTATGAAGGGACGTCAGCCGACTGATCTCATGCTACGGTGTAAGCCGCCACACTCCTTGGACTAATATGTCTTGGTACCAATCAATCATCTAACGTTGTTCTTTAGGCACAGTCCTAGACGCAGAAGGTAATACGCGCCGCTAATATCCATTCTTCACAGTGCTTAACCGTATCGTGTTCAAGGCAATGTGAAAACAATCTCCGGGCAGTTCAAGAAATCTGATTTGAGTGCTGAGCATCAATTGAATGTGAGTTTTTCGTGCCCAGATCACAGTCCGCTATTTATTTGGATTTAACGTGCCATTCAAAGCCTCGTGATTTGCGGAAAATTGATTCCAGAGTGCCCAATCTCGTTCCCACCATCCTTGTCAGAAAAGAGGCCATCCTTGTGCGTCGTGGCCTGTCGTCGCCCCCGTTTTTTTTAGCGGTTGATTTCCCCATCTCATTTCTAGGTCAATATCCTACATATTAGAGCCCTCGTCAAAGCTGATGCCGTTGTGCTTTTCGATACGTATGGCTCCGTAGACTCCAGGTTACATTCTGTTTTCCTGTACCATCTTGAAGTAAGCGAGTGTTTTTTTTGGACTGTTCTACATTATCTTAATGAATCTCAGCACAATTTGAAAATAAAAGGGTCCACTCTGCCTTATGAATTCCGGTAGGTTCCCTTCTCAAAAATAACGTGTTCGCTTCCAACATTTTTGGTCTGTGACAGGGCTTTGGAATCTATTCTTCTCTCGGTACTTAGCGCGCTGGAAGCAGAAGCAGTGTTCATTCGTAATCTCGTTGGTGGATTGTTGGCGGAATTGGAAGATGACATCGATCACGACCGTTTCAAACGTCTGTTACATTACTCTAGGCGATTGGCTAGTTTTCAAAGTCGCGCAAAGCTTGTACGTTCTGCCTTTGTATTACTCTTCCCTGGTGCTCGCTGATGATCAGAAAATACCAGGTTGAAGAGGCGCTTGACGAGGTTCTTGCACAAGGTGAGATCCGAGTGCAACATTGCCATGAGCTCACGGTTGATTCCCCTTCGCGCAGACGAGGACTTGAATGCGATGTATCTCACCGACAAGAAGAAAGGCGTAAATCGGGACTCACTTGATCATGAGGAACTTGAAGTACTTCTAGAGTCGTTTTCCAAGCAGGTGGAAGAAATCGTTAATGAGGTCGAAAATATTGAGGTGTGTATTCGTCCCTGTAGGTCTGCAACTAGAACTGATGAAATTCGCCTAGTCAAACGTGCAGTCTACGCAAGAGATCGTAGAGCTTATTCTAGATTCTAATCGTAATGCCTTGCTGGCCCTAGATCTCAAGGTTTGGCGCCACTTTGACTCGTGAAGGTCTCGAGATTAACGATTGATTGCTATAGGTGTCTATAGCTACTTTCGGTGTCGGGACGGGCGCGTTGATCGCAGGTCTATTCGGCATGAATGTAGGTCCCTTCTCTGGCTCATTGCCTGCACGATTCGCTAACGTATCGGGTAGTTGACGACCAGCCTAGAGAATCATCCTTACGCGTTCTACGTTATGACAGGGTTGTCAGGCCTTATTGCTTTCCTCACAGCTTTCGCCGGCTTCCGCAAACTCGCAAAAATTCGGAAAGTTGGGCTTTCCAATCCTCACAGTTCAAGAAGGTCACGCAAACCGTGGATTCCACTTCCACTAAGGCGGCGAAGCGGGGAGGGGTGGTTCCACTAGTCGGGCGGTGTTTGAGAGCTTGTCCCTACTCATTCTAGATTAATTGTATCACAGATTCATGGCTAATCCATTCTTGCCCAACTCCTAATCGTTCATTACCTTACTACAGTGTCGTCGATGAGTATTGCCACAAACGTGCTAATGGAGTTCTCGTCGCTGTCGGCGGCTTTAGAAACAAAAAGCTGAGTTCTTTATTCAGTATTCGGACACTTTGGCTCTTCGTCACAAGTCGAGGAAACATATGGGTGGATAGACAGCCCGTGTGCTTTTTGGTGAACATTTTACGTGTACGGCGGTCATCTCCAAATTGGTATGTGGCATATGACTGACGCTGTTTTTAGGAACTAAATTCGTTCCCGAGTTCAGCAGTGAGACGAAGCTGGGATTGTTGCTGCGAGTCCAAGGATCACTTGGAATCGCCTCAGCTTAGAAAAATTTCAAATCCGGCGGTTGTCTGATAAGCTTTCGATGTTCATATCTGCAGTGATACTTCATACGCTCATCGTCACCTGCCAATACTGGGTAATTGGTACGTGGAAGATCCGTGTAACTCAAGTGAAGCAGAAATCTTACTGCGCGCAGGCCACTGCTTTTAGACAATGAAATTAATGAAAATTCATACCACTTCACCTGTGGTACCATGATACACCCACATTATACAACGACGCTCCCGCGAAGGTTAGGTTCACTCCCTCGGAGTTTCGGGCCTTGATACCATTTCAATGGGCATTTTCGAACCCAGTGAAGTAACATCTTCTACTTCATCGACGTCAGTCAGTAAACGTTAGCTTCTAAGCTTTAGCTCACGAGCTTTACCAGCCAGTCACATGACAGAAGTCGTAGATATTTCTGAGGAAAGAACAGTACAAGATCTCCAGAGCCGATAGTAAGTTTCTCTACGTGTAAATGACAGAATGAAGCACACTTACTGCGCACGTTGGTTTTTCTATCCCAGAAACCTGCAGGCCTAGTACTATGATATGAAACTCAAAAAAATTGTTCTCAGCGAGGGAGAAACGTGCAAACGAGGCGGCCGTAGGAATCGTGTAGGCCTCGTCTGCATCATAATAACATCTGGGAAAAAGTATTCACATTTGAGCGTAATTTCCGTGTCATGGGGGCAGGTCAGTCACGGTTCTTCTCCTATCTAGCGTCCTCGAGAAGCCCGTCGTAGCGACATTGCGTCACTTGCGGCCGTGGGGGTGGATATCAGTCAAGGAATATGTAGTAGTACATAGTACCAGGACCCAGCCCCCAGGTCACTGGTACCGTACGGAACATACGGACTTTGAGGTCCGAGTCAATTTCTGAGCCTGTCATTGACTTTGAGGACCATGATCCGAGATGTTTCAGCACCAAATGCCAAAGCCAGGGATGAGGTCATTTAGCAAGTGTTGAAATGGCAGCAAGTCGTCAGAAAGTCAGGAACAACAGCTGACTCTTGAGACGATGGTCCGTCGATGGACCACGATGGGTAGGTTCGTCTGAACTCCTTGTGCAACAGGTTCGAAAGGGAAGGTCAAGAGTTCCAGAGCCAAGTGAGTTAGACTTCCAAGCCAAGGGGTATTCTTACCGGTGAACAGTAGTCCAACCGTACGTAGTCTGTGATCCCGGTACCATTAGCTTGTCATTGAAGTAAACAAGCTACTTGCTCGCCGGCTATGCTTCGACACGCTGCAACATATTTAATGACGCCCATTTGTTTCTGGAGGTAAGTATGCGTTCCGAGACAGAACTTTGTATTTGAATTTTGAACTGAGGCATTGCACAACAAGAGTAGGCGTGAGGTGACAACGCGGCAATATTACCGGAGTTCAACTGGCCATTCAAGGGCTTCCGCTGGCTATGAGACCGAAGCTACAAGTACACCATGTATTGTGGGCGACTGAAATGCGGCGACTCACTACTTTCGTTGGCCAAGCCAATGCCAGGCACTTGAAATGGCTAAAATGTATCGGATGATATAAGTCTCGAGTAGCTGGTGAGAGTATAAATACTATATCAATGATACTAATCCTCCCAACAACCATTCTTCCCATGTAAACGATCTAACCAGTCATCATACAGCACTTCTCCCTTGGAGCGGTATGGGCCTTTAGACTCGTTTTTGAACAGAACAAATAGGCTCTGCTGGTTCTGCTTAAATTGCCTCCGCAAGAAATCATTCTGGCGATGGATGATCTCTTGGAGTTCCTCCATCATCTTCACGTTCTCCTTCTGGGCAATATTAGTCAAGCACCATGACGAGACATAGACTGGCTCAAGAATGATGCAGCGCAAAAGCGGCGGTAACCGTGCGGTACGGATCTTCGTAGAGGGAAGTTCGTTCTCTTGAGTGTATCCTTCTTTAGTGACCTCGCTATGTGAACGATAGAAATCCAGCGCGAGTCGTAGTTCCTGGGAAAATGAGCACGCCATCAAAAGACCTGACACTTTAAGGTGGGTCAAGGTCGGTAAGCGTTCGTTCAGACATCCAACCTGGATGAGCCCATAAGGATTGCGGTTACCGCTAAGATGCAGTCTTTCTAAGCGTGGCATCTTTACCCAAGGCGAGCTCGGGAAGGGGTAATACCCATGAATAGTCAATTCCCGGAGAGAAGGAAAAGGAATGCGGAAGAGTCTGCCAATGACCGACGAACTCATTGTTGTATCGGAATATATGAATGTCAGGGACTCGGCGGTAGGAGCAGCGACACCTAAAACTTCGAAGACACGCGCAATGTCTTCACTGCCTAATTGCTGACTCGGAGTGAGAGACATATAGAGATGAAGAATTCGGCGCAGATGGATGGGAGTGGACTGCAATTTTTTAGCCAGGCGTGCGACGTCTTCGCTATTGAACAGTATTATAGATTGATACCGCAAAGGTACACAAATTTCATGGAAGAACTTGGAAACAAGGCTCAGAGACCGTATGGTAGAGCCATCATCTGTACAGGCTAGTGAACAGATATATGAAACCAGCTCAACAGGAAAGAGATCCATGGTCGATTGAGAGCAAGTAATGCCACAAATTGCATTTTTGTCCTACCTATTAGTCTGTGTATCTCTTAGACTTGGAATGGTGCTCGTATGGCGAGAGATGTCGACATGCGCACGTGACAAATTTCTAAAATTCTGTACTGCCACTGCTAGTCTGCTTCCGTTAACCTATCCAGTCAAGTAGAATGCAATACATTTAAATAGCTATCTAAATTCCCATTTGTGTCTATCATTGTAGCGAAACAACAGCTCTACTACTCAAGCGCTCGGGCTATAGTAATCATCATAAGTCTAAATCTAAATCTGAACAAAATCCGAACAAAATCTAAACGTCCGATACCCAAAATCCAGTTTACATAGCACCGCTACCACCCTCTCCAACATTGTATTTCGGTAACTGAGCCTGAATACCCACACTCGGAGCATTCTGGTCAATCTCACGGAGAACCCCACTCGAAGAACCAGCAGTCGGCATGTTGACTTGACCCAAACCAGCTCCTTGCCTGTCAACAGCAGGTGCGAGGGAATCCAAAGGCCACGCCGTCGACTCGAAGGTCCCATGGGTAACGCTTTGTGAAGTTTGAGGCGCGGATACGTTTCCAGGCATCATCTCGAGAAGACCCTGGACCCGAGCCCGAGCTATAAGGGTATTTCCGTCATGATACGAAATCTGAAATTGGTCTCCAACAGCGCCGCTAGATTCAGTTGTTTCCGATGAATCGTCATCTGCTTCGGGATCTGGAAGTGTTAGGGGGTCCACGGGAGCAGTTGCATCAGGATATGAAAGCTGGGTTGACGGTCTGAGGTCGACGCTATCGGGGTTCATGAATAATTCAGTCGATCGTTGTTGCTCAAGCCAAGTAAGCACACGTGCATGCGAAGCCGGATAACCTTGAATACTGGTTTGACCTTGTGGAAGGTTCTGTGCCACCGCAACACCAGTTGGTTGAATAGGAGCAGCATTAATATAAGACGTCCCTTGCGCCGGTGCTTGGGCTTGGGCTGCAAATCCAGCAGGCAATGACTGTATGGGGACTTGCACTTCTTCACTCTCATCACTGAAGTCACTTTGCATAAGAATGTGAAAAAGAGGAACGCGCTGTTGAACAGGTCTTTGAGCAGCAGACCGGGCAACCGTAGTCGGTGTTGCAACTTCTGCCCAATGAACCGGATGACTGGAATTCATAGAAGGTAACGCAGGCATACGACTAGGAAGCACAGGGTAAATTGAACCTGGTGGGAATGCCGAGATAGGGATTCCATTTCCGTCCGGAAAAGTCGTCGCCAGTGCTTGGTTCTGCCCTTCTTGAGCTGCAAAAGTCGTGCCCGCAATGTTCTGGGTAGTAGGGGCACCATAACCTTGAGTCAAAGCCGAGAAGGAAGAGGCACGGTGGCGTTGTCCATCTCCAACCATAGAGCTCATTCCTGTATTATTCTGAATAGTATGGGCCATAGTTGCTTGCGCGGAAGCTGACCTGGAGTGGGTCGCTCCAACCGCGAACATTGGCGGAGGGTCAGGAAACACAGAGTTGATCGAACCTGGCTGGAATGCTGAGACAGGAATTTCATTTCCGTCTGTAAAAGCTGTCACGTGGAGTGTGTTTCGCCTTCCTCGAGCCGCAGGGGCTGTTCCCGTAGTGTTCTGAGCAGTGGGAACACTCAGACCTTGAGGGAGAGCCGAAATGGAAGGAATATGTTCATCTCCAACCGTAAAGCCAATTCCCGTGTTATTCTCGGTAGTAGGGACCACAGCTTCTTGGATGAAAACCGCCGTATATTGCGAAGCTCCTCCTTCTAAGGTTTGTGTAGGGGCTGCAGTTACACCCTGGTCGTAAGCTGCAAATTGAGACGCTGCGTTAAGGAGCGTTTGAGCAGAGGCAACACTCCCGTTTTCAAAAGGAGCTGCAAACTGAGACGCTGCATTTAGGAGTGTTTGAGCAGAAGCCACATTCCCGTTTTGAACAGGAGCTGTTGTATAAGGCGCTCCACGCATAGATATCCTAACGCTGGAAGATACCGCTGTAAGCGCTTGGCGTGGCCCAGTTTGAACCGCATGTCCTGTTTGACGAGAAATTCCTGGCATCAATCTTCCCGTGTTTACAGCCCCAGCACTGGTAGATGCGCCACTCATCACTTGTTGCGCCTCCCCCATACCAAAGTTTGCCGCACCAAGGTTCTGTCCACTCGTAGGTGCTGTAAAACTGTACGGAGCATGTCGAACTGAACGAGCTTCTATAAGTCTCCGATGGCGACGGTAAGTCTGCAACGCTCGAATTCCAGAGGCAATTTGCTCTTCAGTTAAAGCGCCCCTGCGTTGTAGCGCAGCAACAGGCTGAGGTGGCTGAGGGGAGGACTGCGTTGGATTCTCAACTCCCGACGTGACCCGCCACGGGTTGGTGCCGTACACCACGCCAGCATATGGTCCACTAAGCATTCTCACAACCCATTCATCACCATGCCTTCCTACTTGCATGCGACCTTCAGGTAGCAAGTGCACTATTTCTTGAACGGGGCTCGGCATTCTTTGATGTGCAACCAGGTTACTAGGCACGGAGCCAGTAACAGGAGCTGAGGCGCCTTCAGCGGGTTGGCTTACTGCAGTATTTGGTTGTGTATATGAGTTATTCTGCATGACATCCGGGGTCGGATCGGGCTCGTCGACTGGAGCAGTGCCTTGGAGGGAGTCTGTAATAGCCATTTCATCACTACCCAGCAGCGTGCGCGCGCTAACTAAGACCTGGTCCTACAGAAAAGCAATAAATGAGCATTGAAGCACGTGTCCTCATGCGCGAACCAGACGACTTACTCTGGCGTCTTCTACGGAAAGTATACCTGCGTGAAGATGGAGCAGATGATTCCTGAATATTCGGACGAAGGTGCCTGCTTCGTCTGCTTTCCCAGCGTCATTCAATTTCCGTCGAACAGAAAGGACGAGATTCCCCATTTCAGCGAGAAAACGGTCAGCCTCAGGAGTCAGATCTACACCATTTCGAAGGTTAAGAATCGTCCATAGCTCTGGTGGTACTCCAGAGGAAGGAGTAAATTCAAAGTTCTGAGTGCTAGACATGAAACGAGTGTGAATGAGTAGAAGGATTGGAATGAAAAAGCGACGTACAAAGGGATCCTAACTTATACTGCTTGAATCTTCGACTGCTTTGGCCTTCACGGACCACTTAAGACACGAGCAAAAACACGAGTTCAAGATGGGCATAGCCCATGAAGGAAATTTTGAAGTACAATGGCGCAACGAAGAGTCAAGACACGTCGATTGTTGTGGTCCTACACAGTACGAAAGAACCAGTAGGAACTCAAAGGTCTAAGCCTTAAGGTCTGAGCAGCGATGAGGTTGTCAAAAAGGACCTTGGCCGAGTTTTGGAGAAGCAACGTGGCCTGCAGATACGCGCTAAGGCCTGAGGAGTGGAACGGTTGAAGCCACAGACTTACTACAGATTGCCACAAACTTTGCCATGAGGAGAACAAAGAAATCGAGGTGAAAATGTGAAGATGTGCAGGTAAACTCGAGGTGAACAGCTATTACTAAACACATCGCGTCAGCATGTATTACATACACAATTCTTCAACTCCTTCAACTCGACTTCAGCCTGCAGCAGACACAGAATATGGTGGTGAATGAAACACATTCATTGTCTACATTTCTACGTAGAAATACAGCTAAATATACACGGATAACTGTCCAACGTCCAGCCTAGACCGCCCAAAATCATACATACACTGGTGTGTTCACTTCTACTCCGTCAGTATTTTCAATCATAGTCCAGCAGCCTTCAGTAATGCACTGAAGTTAGGTGTACCAAGACCAGTAACAGGGTCCCCTAAGGTATAAGAGGGGTAGTCAGTCTTACTGAACAGCTTTCATAGAGCTATAAACACTCACAGCCAGTTGCAGCAGGAAAACCATCAGTATTGCCTAGAAACGAGAAGAAAATGTAAGGCTTCACAATCAGAAATGAGGTTAGGGTAAGCACGAACATCCAGGGTTGCTACCCGTTGTGATATCGAAGAAAGCCTGCGGATTCGAATACAAGCTATTCGAAAACAAGACCGTTAGCGGGTGACGATGAATACAAGATAACGGAACGCACAAAGGATTCAAGAATCCGAGTACAGGCTTTCCAGCGGCAATAAGTTGGTCGTTGATGAGAGATACTACGCTTGCGAAGATAGGACTAGAGCATGAAGTTCCGTCGACAGGCTGAGCCTCTCCCCCACTGACAATCTCGACGCTAACTCCCTGCGCGGATACATCTGGGAATCCTCTACCTGAGGAGTTGAACAGGCCAGAGTTAGTGTTACCCAGAGTCTTCAAGTAACTGGACACCACAGAAGATTGATAGGAAGGGGTAGAGAAAATGTTGGAGAAACCACCACCACTGAAATCGGCCGCGGTTTCTTGTACGCCTTGAGTAGCGCCGACAGAGGTGACATAGGGGCAACCGCTAGGGAAAGTGGGAATGAAGGTTGAACATGTCTGGCTTTGACTTCCAGAGACACCTCCGTCGCCTGGAGAGGGGATTTCTTCGTATCAAACCTACAATCTCAATGGATTGATCTGAATCACATACCAGAAGAGAATAGGATCGAAACTCCTCGTGCACCGAGAGCCATATAGGCGTTACAGAGTTTACTATAGGCGGATATATGTTCATCAATAGCACTGAAAGACGTCCAAGAGCTTACTGACTTCGCCATACTGGAACTCATCCCGGTTTCATCAGAGCCATAGCTAGTAGTCAGAACCTAGGTAGTGTTGAAAATTATCAGCGGCTCGCCAAGCAAAAAAGAGGCAAGATAGAAAGACCTGGGGCGGTGATTGCTCGCCATTCAAGAAGTTGATGATGTCGAGGAAGCCACCTTCACCGTCGTTGTTGTCTTCGCCCACTGAGATGAAGGTCACAGGTACACCCGTCGCCACACCGACAGTGTACTGCGTGTCTAAATTCTATGTTACGGCCTTCATCAGAATTTATACTTTTAGTCATCGAGAATATCTCTTACCGCTTCAATACCAGCGTCCTTGACTCCTTGCGTGTCTTCGCCCCCATCAAGGGTCTGCACGGCGAACGTAGTCGAAGAAGAAATGTCGGGTCTGAACTTGGACAAGAAACTCTTCAAGTCAGCTGTCTGGAAATGAACAGGACGGTCAGAGAGTTGGTCCGTGAACAACAGGCCATTGACATACTTGAGCAAACTGATTGTCGAATCCAGAAACTCCAAGTCCATTGGATGATTGTGTTGCTGCCGTACTCGGAATACCATAGAGATCTTGCAGACAAGTGGGAGTGACGGTAGAGTCACAGGAAGATGGCGCAGAATTAGCCCTAGCGGTGAGATTTGACGATCCTGAGGCCGGAATTGAGATAACAGGTTTGCTCCTGACTGCTCGAGCGAATGAGGTTGTTGGATGCACAAGCTCGACGTGCTGTTGAAGATCCTGCGGGATAGAGTATTGCAAAGTGCGAATGACACGTTCGCTGGTCTCGTTGTTTACAAACGTTTCAAAGTTTGTATTGAGAAGCGAGTTGGCCGTCGAAACAGAAGTGGAGAAGGTGAGCCAATCCCCAAAGGGTCCGCTTGTGGTCACGTTAGAGATTCCGTTCTGGTTGAGCCATTGTGTGACAGCAGAAACTGAGTCTGTTGTAGGGGCGGCATATGCTTTAACCTATAACCCAATTAATCACGCGCATATATCAATCGATACGGTGAACTTTACTCACTTCGTCAAGACTCAGGTACTGGCCATATTTGGAGCTGCCGGGAGTGCTCACGTTATACAGAGCTGCCTCCAGTCCAGCGGAGTCCTTCGATGTCAGAGCGACTCGAAGATTCAATGTGGTATCCGTGCTAGGTGTACCCGCACTAGCAAAGCTGCGAGGACTTTCGCGTGACTCATGCACGACCATGGCGCGCCGGGCGGGAAGGCCAAGTACTGCAGAGGTGAAAGCGGCGGACGCGAGAGCAGCAGATAGTATGTGAACCATATTTCCAGATAGCGAGTGTAATCCGACTGGAAGGACGATCTTTCACTCAAAAACATATGCCTCTTTAAATATACGCAGCAATTACCCTTTGTCGCGCAAAAAGGCCTGCCTTCATTGGGCAGAAGAAGGCAAGAATAGAGATGGTGAGCACGAGTGCTACCATAGCTAGGTAACCTAGAGACATAGAAAAGATGCGAATCGTTAGCAACGCCCGTTATGCACTTACGGAAGAATATACTTACGAGATTCAATCACTGTCAACCAGTGAGGTGAACAGGTGGTATTAGCAGCAAGACCACTATATCTGCACTTGTGGTACAGCCGCAAAGACCCAGCAATGAACGTAAGATATACGTTGTACATCCAAGCAGAAGAAACCACCACTGTGCATTGCGGCTGTGAAAGTCGATACACACTCAAAATTTGTTGATATCTGTGCTGCATCCTGTGTCTAGTATTCACAGGAAAGTTCCTAAAGTCTATGGATACATAGAGTGTTCATAGCCGCCGTCGAGTAGGTACTCAAGTATGGAGAATTGAACAGATGGAACTTTGGAAAGATTCAAAGAAAGTCTAATTTTAACAGCGCGAAGCCTTTGCCAATCTTCTACAAACAAACTTTTGCGCTGGCTACAGTCCGAAACGCCCGAGTACTCACCTTCTCTGATTCAGCTTTGATATCGGCATACATATTTAGCAGCTGCGCACTGGCAAGTGGCTCGCTTGAGGCAAGTGCAGGGCAAGTGCCATATCAATCATCAGCTTATTATCTTCTCTGCTATAACAATATGATTTATTCAGTACTATCTGAGCCTGAATGATTTTTCTCATAGCTGAAGGCTTGAAGCTGATTTGTGGGGCTAGAATGCTTGACGACAAGCACGAGCCAACCAGATGCCATCCTCATACTGACCCGGCATGAAGTAAACTGTAGTGTGCGACGCGATCCGAGCCGGAAATACCGGATGCATATGCATGAACTTGATAGTATGAATAGTATGAGGTGCATTGACTTGGAATCCTTGTCTACGAGGAAAAGAGATTCGACTCGAAAGTACTGCTTATTGTTGATGTAGGCGGTGTATGAAGATACGAGGTGAACGCCAAGGCAGACGGATTGCTTGGATGGGAGTCATGTACATATGGAAACCGGGTATTGAAAACCTTAAATCTACCGCCCTATGTACCACAAAACGATATGTGAGTACAAACTGCCCCAAAGATACGTAGAATCAAAATGCATACATGTTATTCAACGAACTATCGCCATCGTCATCGTCATGCGACGGCGGCAGTCGCCGCTGCAGGACTTGAACCTGTTTGTACCCAGCCATTATTACATAGATCAACGAGATCTGCTCTGCGATCCTGCAAAGATGAACGAATGATAAGCAGACTTCATATAACCGGTGCGTTCACTCACATACGAACGTCCCGACACCGTCCAGCCATTGTTACAAGGATCGACGATGGTCCAGTCCACGTTTGCCGAATCAACGCTTTCTTCCTCGGGGTAAGGCTTAGGTATGGGTATAGCCGACGACAGTAGGGAAACGGTCGTGATGAGCACGAAGGTAGATGAAAACAGGTTCATGGTCAAGAAGTGCCAGAGTGAGGGCCATGTCGACGTAAGAATGATATTTTATACGCGTCACGGTCCTTCAGGGGGGGAATTGGACAGATATCTTTTACAAGGATTATGCTCTGGTCCGACGTCAAGTGTGTCGCGCGCTGTCCTGATAATACGAGAGTGACATTTGAAAGGTTAGTCCAAGGAGTTATCTGATTGACGGACCATTCCAAGACTCCAAATGCTGGTCTGAGAATATAAGACGTACGCTGACGTACGCCGTTCACATGAAGGAAATACTAGTGATGAGTAAAACTATCCAAAAGTTGCATGACTATAAGGGAAATATCAGCAGCTCTCATGCCATTCTGAATGACTGATGGACAGACCTGGGTTTCGAAACTAAGTACATAAGTAGTTCATGTTAGGAACATGAGCGCCTACTTATGAGCGCCCAGCGGATTTTACAAGATAAAAACCACGTGATCTCCTTGGGCATCACATCACGTGAAAGACGCGTCAAAAGGAAACGCGATTTTTGCAATCATCAACAAACACACTTCTACTTCAAACCACCACCACCTCAAAACCTCACTCTCCTCAAGAGTCAAGACTTTACATCAAGATGTCCGGACGTGGAAAAGGTGGAAAGGTGAGCTGTACCCTCACTCTCTCCTGTGCAAAGAAACTAATCAGTATCTGTTCGTCATCTTCGTTGATAGGGTCTCGGAAAGGGTGGTGCTAAGCGTCACCGTAAGATTCTGCGCGACAACATCCAGGGTGAGTCATTTTAGAGTCGCTTTCAGCTCGGTGCCGCTTGCGGTCCCGATGTTGCTACTCCTTTGCTCATCATTGTGTGTGATCTATCAGGTATTACCAAGCCCGCTATTCGTCGTCTTGCTCGCCGTGGAGGTGTCAAGCGTATCTCGGGTCTTATCTACGAAGAAACTCGTGGTGTCCTCAAGATCTTTTTGGAGAATGTCATTCGTGACTCTGTGACCTACACTGAGCATGCTAAGCGGTGCGCCATATGACTCGGGAAATCTCGCCACTGTTGAGCTGACATCACCACCTGTTACATAGCAAAACCGTCACGGCTCTCGACGTTGTGTACGCGTTGAAGCGCTCTGGACGTACCCTTTATGGTTTCGGAGCATAAGTCGTGAGTTGCTTTGGGATCCTGTCGTGCAGTTTGCTGATAGGAATTGAATAATATATTTTAGTTCCGTAAACATTCTATGGCTGTTATGGCGTCTCGCTATTCTATATCATTATTTCCTTTTCTACTGCTGTCGCTTTGTATACTGTATGTGTATGAGTATGACTGGTACAATACATTACGCCTTACTTGGGTCACTTGTCTTTTGCACCAAGCTTTGCTGTCTGTCGTGCTCAGCTATTTGAAGTAGTCATACGGCGTAGGCTGAGGTGTTTGATGGTGCGCGACGCCGACAGTCGCGACGTGTTCGGGTCACATGTCAAAGATAGAAGATGCGCACGGACCCTGTGAATTCCAGCTTTGTTCGAATCCTTGGCTCTGTTCCACCACGAAAGCTCTCATGTACAGAAATTTCTAATAAGATATTACAGGTATCCAGATAAATCTTGCGGAGTAATTTGAAACTTTGTCACTCATGCAAGCTGCAGATTTTTTACTTCTCAAAATTCGGAATGGCACAACTTGCAGGCGCATCCCTCATTGTCTACGTCTCGACTTCATTACTTGTTCTCATAACTTATTTCTTCTTGTCTCCTCGAGCGCTCAAGAATGTTGCTACTACGCCACCCTACCTGCGATCCTTACTCTCTGCTCTTGTGATCGTCCATACGCTCTTCATCTTATATTCAATCATTCTACTGCCACCACCGAACCTCTTCACTCTACTTCGTTTGCCGCTGGTAACTCCCTCAGATTCTATACGGAGCTTGTTACTGCAGAACTCAGATGATCCTGCATCGGGGCTGCCGAGGAGTATTGAGCAGGTGCTCACGAGGTTGGGGTCGTTCGAGATGAGGGTTTTGTATGTTAGGTAAGGTTTTGTACACTCAATAATTGCCTTTGCGGCGAATGAAGCTGATGGAATAGACCTTTAGGTTTGGCCACGATGTCATTGCGACGTGCGAATACTGCAAGTCTTGGACTGATTTTGCGATTTATGCACTTTCTGGTCCTTTGTTATCCTACACACGAGAAGCTGCTCTCATTGGGGTACGTCACATAGACTTTTTGTGGGCCTCATTCACATTTGTCTCATGAAGCGAATATTTACTTATGCAGGTAATCACACTGAAGGGCACGCGGCATTCTCATCATCGGACAGTGGGAATAGGAACACTTCTGGCTGCTGCTGTGTTTGAGGTGTACTGGACTTTGACTGTGGTTATCAAAATTCCAAAAGAGGTGTTCAATTCTGAATCCAAGAATTTTTGGGAAAACTTTGGAGGGTTTGTTTCGTTCGGAGTCGTGATGGTAAGTTACGAGTTGAACTGAATGTTCGTTGTGCGTTAGGCGTAATTGACGAATGATTTATCCGTTACCATAGTGGGCGGACACACTACTATTCTTTCGCAGACTTATCTTTCTCTTCCTCCCGCTTGTCATCCACTTCTATTTACAACCTTCTCCGCCACCATTACCACCTTTTGGTCCCGCCGCAACGTCTTCTTCTGCAGTAGGCATACCAACAACTCCAGAAGGTGTCGCTTTGCACACCCTCCAAGGACTTATAACAAAACTTCAGCTCCTAAAATACACTCGCGGCGCTGTCAACCGCGAGCCGACGTTGCGTGAAGCGGCGGGGAAGTGGTGGGGTGCCGAACGGAGGGAGGGTGATTGGGTGAGGGAGGACGGGGAGGTGAACAGGGTAGCGAAAGGGTTAGGGATCGGGTTTGAGGAGGAGAGTCCGCTGAAGATGCGTGCGAAGGGAGCTGTAAGGGATTTGATGAGAGGGTTTACGCCTAGCGCGTTTTGGAAGGCGTCACCTGGTAATGGGTAGGTGAATGGAATGTATGGTCTTGGTGCTGGTAGGGCGAGGCAGGTTAGGCTTCGTAGGGGTATGCTGTTTATCTAAATCAATTCAATAAAATTGTATCTACTTATGTACTATTGGAACAGCACAGTAAAGTTAGCATTGGACAAACCAGTGCATGGTTCAGTGGTCTAGTGGTTATGATTTCTGTCTTACATGTTCTCACAGAAGGTCCCCGGTTCGATCCCGGGCTGAACCAATGTAACGATGGTATATTCTCTTTTTTTAAGCGGGCTGGTTGTACGGACTCGATTGGAAAAAAAATCATGCAGGAGCCATTGTAGCAGCAGCAGCAGCAACTTTCTGACGTCAACTTCAATTCAGGAACTAAAAACTACTTATTTGGTTTTCTGAAGACTGGATGAACTGATGCGTGAAAGATACTTTAAGAAATGAGGTAATGGTAATGGAAGCGTAAGATGGAATGTAAGGTACTTAAATATATAAATACCCAGTACTTATGGATCCAAATAGTCTAAGACGAGACACAAGCATGGATGTGGGTGTACGGCGAGTCCTGCTACAAAACAAAGAGCGCCCCAAAGAAATCCAATTATCACAAGTCTCAAATCACCCCAACATGAACGAAAGGTGCCCATCGTAATGGTGACAACCCAGAAGCCCTCAAATCGCGTATCGTGCTATTCAAAGCGCCGGCTGCATCTAAATGACCTTCACTCACCATATCAAACAACCGCGCGTACACTCCCTCCGACACTACAGGCCCGTCTTCATCGATGATAGACCACAACGACGCAATCACGCGCTTCGCACCAGCGAACAAGAAGGTACCCGCCAAGGAAAGCGCTTCGTCTGGGGCATCGTTATCCCCAGTAGATGTCTCGCAGGCTGATAGGAAAGCGAAATCTAACGTCTCCAATAAGCCCAACTCGATCAATCTGGATGCTTCAAGGAGCCCGTCGTGAAGTCGAAAGCCACTCCTAAATGGGTCAGAAGGCGTTTGGATACCGTGGCAGGCCAAGTGGATCCAATTGCATCCTTTCAATACGCGTACGGATTCCTCGATAGTCCCGGCCTTTCCAACGAGAGAAGAATGATTTAGATCATATTCAGTCTGATGGCGGGAGACTAGGCCTTTAAGGA
>RCHF01000718.1:0-28775 GCA_003987895.1 Neonothopanus nambi
CTTATATATCATATTCCCAGTCAATACTCAGCAAATTGGTGTGACTTTAGCTAGATCCTTGACTGCACGCTCGGTTCAGCGAAGTGGTGTGGCGTAGGGCGACTCTAGATGACGATGGCCGCACACATCTTAATCTGGTCTGGCACAGACTGAAAGGTTCCAGCTCCTTCACTCGACCAGGCTGGCCCAACTGCATCCAGTCCCTACGACCTCAAGAAACAAACTCTCGTCACCTGTCTCTCGAACGGTAACACCCGCCTTCTCATCGCTTTGGTAGGTTCGTCCTCATCACGCTCAGCCAGAACTACAACTCATCTCTCCCCAAAAGGCGAAACACGCCAATCTTCCCTGGGATGCAGTATTCTTCTGCGCAACGTTCAATTTCTATAACCCGTGTGTAATAGACCAACTTCCGAAAATATTCATTATCACTTACATGCATCCTTGATGTGTACAGAAACCCCGCAGTCTATAACGGAGCCCTCACGCACCTCTCGCTCTCCGACACGCCTCAGAAGGCGGCTATCGTCGCTGCACACCTTTTTGACCTCCAAGGTGCAACCAAAGTTGGAATGAAGACTGTACATGTTCCTCGTCCGGTGGAGGAGCGGGACGGGATTCCGTCTGAGGATATCAAGAACAAGGCTGAAGGAGGGGAGGTGAATCTAATCAAGCCACTGCCGCTAAGGCTAACAAGGCCAAGGGAGCTGCGAAAACTGTGAGTAACCGTTCTCTTCATTTTCACTAATGTAGCATTGCTTAACACTGTCTTCGTTGTAGGGAACCCGTGCTCCCCGAAATCTTCTCACTGACCTTGAGGCTCGTGGCGAGGAATTCGTCGAAATAGCCAAGCGCGGCGTTATGAGCTGGATCTGGGATTTAGCTTAGGGTGGTTAAAAGAGTATATTCCTTTTCCCAGTCGTTTATACCCTAGTGTTCTTCCTATGTTCCTACTCACGCGTGTAATGAATTCGTGACTTGGGTAATTGAGCTGACTGGGGTGACACTAAAGCGAAAACCTTATTAATAGGTGGCGAGGCAAGAACGTGCATGCAGCTTACCAGCAACGGGGGATGGAAGGATGTACGGGATTTCAAATAAGCGTTCTCGAGGTGTGCGTGCCATGCAGTTACATACGTCCAAGTTGCTAAAGACCGGTTGAAAGATTATTCAAGAACTGTTCAAGCAACTAGAAGCAATGCTTGCTCGCTTGAACCTGCTTGTTCTGGCTGTCTGGGTGAGTTACACATATTCATGTCCCTTTGTTTTCTGGTACCTTCTGAGCTCGCTAGCCTAGAGCGGCGACTGCGACGACGGATCCGATGTGCCTGCCACGCTATGAATTAACCGGCAGGCGACTGAGATCCGGTCACCACATTGCTTTGTCAGCATGTGGCAGGCACTTTCCCGATCATGATCGTGAAACGTTTGTTCCCCTAAAAATTTTCTCTGAAGTCATAAAAGGATGAAACCGTGTCATTTTATAGGCGACTGACGGCCCTGCAAATCCTCTTTCTCTTCCAAACTATTCACTCAAAACTAGCCAAAAACTCGCTCTAACTTGCAGATTTTCAATAGGCAAAGGTTTCGGCCTTGCTTCACCAATTTCCAAGTTCTTCGACTCTGGATTTCACGAAACTTATGATTAATCTACCATAATGTCTTCTGTCTTCGCGTCTGAAGAGCAGACGAATATTCAGCTACCATCTTACACACCTTCCTCTCCTCCTCCAAATTACACCGCGGACGCCATAGAAGGCGAACGAACTCTTGCTCGGACCAACCGTTTACACCCCAACTACTATACGCCTACCGGTACATTCACTCGAAGAAGCGGGAACCTCACTGTCGTGCTTAACGAACAGGATGATGACGCGGAGATTCCTTCTTACGGGAGACAGGGCCTCGTTTCTGGAATACTCAATCTAGAGCATACCGAGAACATCTCTAGAGTTATACTAAAAGTGAGTTGTTTTACTACGCTTTACGTCATGGCTCTCCGTCCTGAATTCTACTCGTAAATACTGGCAGATCGAAGGGAGGCTCAAGCTGAGCATTACCGGCTCTAATGCCGTCTCCAAGACCGTCAAAACTGTAGATGAATGTCACGAGCTTTGGTCCGAAGATAGTCAAAGTGATGTTGACTCTGAGTCGTGTCCACATTCCATCTCCTTCTCTTCGATCCTTCCGTCGACATTTAAGGACGGTGATACGGAGCGGCCACTGCCACCCTCGTATGAGGTGACGTTCGTCGGCGTGCCTACTCTTTATGTGCGCTGCACGTACGCCATCAAGGTGATGATCAAAAGCCATGGGTCTTTATGGGGGAAGAGTAAGACGTGAGCGAGTTTTTGCTATCTCACTGGCGGTCCTTTCTAACAATTTCCCTTTTTTTTCTTTCTTTATTTTTTTGTTGGTAGGCTCTGTATACCCGTCAACTATCGACCACGAAAACGCCCTCCACAGCCTATACTTCCTAACCCGAGCTTCCTGTCAACGGTCAAGACATCTCCCGAAGAATGGTATCAGTCAACATCGGAGCTCAAAGCTCGGCCTTCGACAACGCTTAGCCCTATACATGCCCATGTAAGTAAAACTTGCCGTTCTTCAGTCGGAATGAACAACCAAAGGCTCACACCCTCATCCGACTTCTTTCTAGCTGTTTATCCCTGCAGTACGAACCTTTGGGTTATCAGATGCCATACCACTCCACATTCAATTCACCGGACCCATAACCTCTCTACGGGAATTTTACACGCACGTGCGGTTAGGAGTGTCAGATGATTCGTCCTCCCCATCCTCATCTCCATCCCCGCCTTCCCCCTCAACACTCTTCTCACCTCACTCTGCCCTTACTTCTCCGTCTAGTGCCTCCCCAGCGTGCCACTCATACTCCTCCGCCTCTCCTACTAACGCTCCTCGTACGCCCCGCTCGGACCCACACAAAAACAACCTATTCCTTACGCTCTCCCTTACACTCCACCGTCAGGTCTCAGTCAAGATCAAAGGTCAAACAGTCTGGAAGAACGCTATAATAGGTATCGGGAAGCTCAGGGCTCTCCCCCCATCTTTCTGGTCTCGGAGCGAAGACACCAACGCTTCAGAAGAGTCGAGTCTTGACTGGGAAGGCGAGGTGAGATGTCGAGGGGACGTTCAAGTGGGACATTTCGACGCGGGGAAAATTGCTGTAAAAGATTTTTTGTTGTTGGCCGTGGTTACGAAACCGAATCAGTCTGCATTTTTCCCGTTGAGGATGGCTGTTCCTATTGCGCTTGTTACGGATACGTGGAGCGAGAGGTAGGTAGGCTTGGAAGGTGTGGAAGTGGGAGGGGATTTCCTTGGACTTATCAATCGGGTTTAGTTTTGGAGTTTATGGTTTACCCCCAGCCTTGCAATTCTCATAGACTAACAGTGGACGATGAATATCGCAGTAGTAACTGCTAGAGACGAAGTCACGAAAAGTATACTGTAAGTATAGGCACTGAAACTGAATAATGTCAAACTCGACATCTAATCAAAACGACGAACCGGGCATTGCTACGTCAGCAACGTCACCGGTTCAATTGCCGAGTGAAGGCTCGACTAGAGTGGACGAAAGTGTCAACTGGAGACGAGGTGGTTCTACTGGAACCACCACGACCCCACAATGAGAGGCAGTCAATAATGACCCCCCCTCTCGACTACACACTATAGTAGAAACGGAGGAAGAAAATCATCCTCCAGTAAGTTCGTCAGGAACAATCGAGTCGCCAACGCCAAGGAGACCCGCACCACACCAAACTGTAGTAACGGGTAGTGATACCCAGGAAGCGTCCGCTCCATTCATCGTCGGTCGACAAGAGAACATAGAGCGGGTTTTCAGTGTTGAAAACCCACCCATCAATCCTGATAACCGAGAGGAGAACACGTTCTCCCCTATTATTGCGAGGGAGTTAACCCCCCGCTCGACCACCCAAACGTTGATTACTCTGATAAGCAATGTGAGGGAATCCGTCAAGCATGACTTTAAGGGTCTGCAACATGGGTTTGAGAAACAAACCAAACATACCCTCGACCGCTTTTCCCAAGGGATAGACATGGTCAACAAGGAGTACGAAGCACACTTCGATGCTCTCCTTGAATTTTTGAGTCCAGATAAACCTAAGGGACGTACTGAACTAGTAGAACTAGCTCAATTGTTGAACCGTGCACTGGTGGTACAGAGCATAGATACTATGCCCCCGGTTCTGCTGGATGTGCCTCTTCCAGTGGAAACTAAGGACACTGATACAGACGATGGAGCTACAATCTATATGCCCATGAGGGACGAAACCCAACCGATCCCAGAAGGAATCGTTAGCCATGGACAACCCGAAGTGGTAGTCATGCGAGCTGGGGATGTCCGAGGGACAACTGAACCCCTAGAACAGATCTATGATCACGTTCACCAAGAATGGGAGTCCTTGTCTCTGGAGGAGATTCGGGCTCACGAAAAGGCATGGTCCGAATGCGTTGCAACACAATGTATTCGTAATTCTGACTACTGTCAGCGTGGATGGTCTAACTTTAAGGATCAGGATGTAGGATTCGATGAGAATGAACAACCCTATGACAAAAGGTTGCTACCCAAAATGATCATTGGCAACAATGACCCGGTTGGACAGCCTCACCAAGACATACCTGACAGAAGGGGTACTGAACGTACTCCAGAGAGAACTGACGGTCATGTTCCTAGGAACGATTGCAGGTTCAAGTCTAAGGAACCATCCCCACCTTGGGGAGATAGTTCAGATTCGTTGTCAGATGATGATTCATCTGATGAAGGCCACAGAGGTGGAGGTGGTAGACCACCCTGGAAGGGGTCATCCGGTGATGGAGACAATAGCTCCTCTGATGAGGGTAATCCCCGTTCAAAGAATGGAGATAAAAAGCGTTGAAAAAGACGCAATCGTGATCATCTGCGTGAAGAACAAGATGATTATCGTCATCGGCTGTGGGCAGAAGATGTCCATCACTGATATGAAGACCAGATTCATCAACAAGTGGGCAAGACTTTGCCTCAAGTGGAAGGGCTAAAGACAGTCAAGGTTCCACTACCTGATTCATATGATGGCTCACCCAACATTGAGGTATTTGATACCTGGTTGAACGCCATCTTGCGATGGTGTGTGGTGAATAGGACCTGTGGCCCCGATTATGAATCCTACTGTGCCAATGTGTTGGGCCTTTATCTTAAGGATAAGGCCCTACAATGGTACAATGACGAGGTCACTGGGACCCATCGCCATAAGTTGGAATGGACATTTACTGAAATAATAACTGGTCTTTTCGACCAGTTCGTCCAATCATCCACCATACACCAAGCAGCGCAGAGGTTTGATGCGGTCAAATATGACCCCGCTAAAGGTGTACAAGAGTATTATAATACTCTTATTCACTGGGCATCACGTATGACCAGAGCCCTGGACCAGTATACTTTCTGTAGAAAGTTCCTGGACGGACTACCACAAGATATCATTATGGAGATGATAGACCGTGGCGCTGTTCCTGACTATGCTAAAATGTCGAAGATGGTCCATACTGTGCGATGGATCAAAGATAATATAGTTCTTGAGAACTATTATATCAGGCAGAAGAGTCAAGCCTCTTCCAACTACCTGAGGGACCAGTTAAATAACCAGAACAACAAGAAGAGGTCTTATAACAATGACCTCTATCGAGAATATAATGGTCCCCGTCATAACAGTAATGGTGGGAATCATAAAGTTCGATTGCTCCGCCAAGTATCAACAACACACCCAGAGTCTAAGGACCCAAAGGCATCTGGTTCTAAAACGAACCAGGGACAGCGCTCTGGGGAGCCCCAAACTATGGGTGAGAAACAGACTCATAAGACTCCTCATGGCAAGCATGGGGATAGTGATCGGTTGTGCTTTGGGTGTGGAGCTAAAGGTCATTTTGCCAATAGCCCCAAGTGTCCGCGATATGGTAAACCTTGTCTCTTCGCCATCAGTGATGATATGGAGAAGAACGATGATTCAATGACCACTCAAGTGAATGAAATAGACAAGGAGGACGATCACAATGATCTCCCTGACCTTGCCGAAGTCTCCGACTCAGAAGATGAGTCCAATGGTGAATACATACTCAAAGAGTATGAGGATTTCAGGGGTCATATGAACGATGACAATGATTATTTCACCTACATCTGTGAATCAGATGTTCTACTATCGTCAGGATCTGATGACTATGACCCATTGGAGAATAGCAGGCCACCCATTCATCTAGAAGACGATATCGACCTGTCAACTTTCCCAACAATTAATGTTGACAATCACCCATTCCAGTGGGACAATCAGGTGTATCATGTACACGGAACAAGAGGATCTTGTCCAGTGGACAAGATCAATGTTTGTATGAGACGTTTGACCTGTCCTCAGCCACAGCCTGACCGAGGAGGAGGTAAGGAGCACCGCCCTCTTACTGCTATCATGAAGATTGCCGGTAAGGAGGCATTGGTATTGTTTGACTCTGGATGTACATTGGAATGCATCAGCCCTGCATTCGTCAGGGTTGCAGACATTAAAGTGCACCAGCTGGCGGAACAGCATACACTTCAGCTAGGTATGGTTGGAAGTCGTGCTCGCTTCAATTATGGTACATCTGTATCAACGCATTATGGCGTGGTATCTGAGGATATGTACTTTGACGTCATCAATATTGATAGGTACGATGCTATAGTTGGCACCTTCTACATGTGTAAGCATGGAATCTCGTTGGACTTCAAAAGGGATAGTATCCTCATCAAGGGAGTCCCCTCTCCTACGCTTTCGTTAGGGGAGGATGCAGCTGAATTCAAACGAAGATCAGCTATGCATAACGAAGCAAGGAATAGGGACTTCAGACGAACTGATAATCCCCAGACCCCATGACTATCTAAGAGAGATACATCAAAAGATGTACCTCAGACCAAAAGACGAGGAATAGAGGTGGAAGATATCATCGACAACAATGATATCCATGCAGATATACTACAAGCAGCACGTAGTATACCAGTCGACTCTCCAGTTATTCTGGAGGAGATTAATGAGAACAATGTTTCTCGGCACAAGGACATGAAACCTGAAGAACTCGATAATATTATCGAGATCGTTCAAGAATTCTCTAGAGTTCGAGATTGTCCCAAGAAGCACTTCATTGTTACAGATGATGTAGATCCAACAGGGCCTTATGTGGATAAGGGACCCTCCCCACTGAACTCACATGTTAGGATGCAACAACATCACCGACGTTCAAGAAGAATAGTAAGCGAGTGAAGAGGCACATCAAGGAAGCTATACAGATAGTGGGAAAGTACAGAACGAGATGCCGGACGTCTGAGAATGAAATTTTTTCAGCTACCTCTGTTACCGGAATATTCTCATCCTCCTGTACTAAAATCGCCCGTAAAAGACACTGGAACATAGATACTCCAAGACAGCAGGAACAATGAGTCAACGGCATAGTTGGGAATAACTATAGGCCACGTAGTGAGAATCCAATATACATTTTGAGAACTATTACCATATTTAGAATTACAGTAGAAATTCGTATAAATTCAACATCAAAAAGCGTTGTTCAGTAGCTTCGTTATTTTGTACTCATACTTACTTACCTTCCACAATCCATTAGCTACTCTTATTACTCTGAATTTAACTGAATCTATACTTGACTTACAATTGTACTCATAAGACATTGAACCCTCAACAATCTACCATTAACAAATACTCCAATTACTATTGTAGTAATAATTCTTGAAGGCTTAACTATATGTTGCCCTTTCAATAAACCTTACTTACTGAAACTTGTGACAAAGTCCTTTTTTCAGTCTCCTGGATCTTAAGTTGATCCTAACATAATAACAAAGCTAATAGCAACTGTAGTATTATGTCTACAAGAACTATTACTTGTACAAGAACTACTCAACAACAAGAAACTCCTCACACTCCTTTGAACTCGAACACTATGCAGTCTCCGGATAGTCGTTTCACCCAGAATAATACCCCTAGGACACCTTTCGTACCATTCAGTACTCCAGGACGAACACTAGGAGGTATGCCGTCAACGACTAACATACCAGAACCGGGTCGAGGAAGAGGTAGACAAAGAACTTACCCACGACGACATGCTGGTGTGAATATTGCTGATCTCACACTGATATCCCCGCTACAGGATCGTCCCACACTTCAAAGAGAAATGTTGCGTGCTTCTGTATATGGGGAACAAGACATCAAAGCTTTAGGACCTATACAGATGGTAACTGATCAATTATTGCAAGAAGGGTACAAAGGAGACAATAGTACACCTGAAGCTATTAGTTATGTCATAGACGATAGATTGTCGCCTCGTAGCCAAGAATCTAATCGAAATGTTGAAGCTATGCCATCAGTCAATTTAGAGAATAGGGATGAAGAACATACCAACTTACCAGCTTTAGTTGATGTATCAGATTCCTCTGATGACAGAGGTGATGAACCCTCAAATGACGATCCCAATCTTTCCTTTTCGAATCCAACAGCAGAATCTACAGTAGTTGAACGATGGCAAGAACATTCGGCTAATTCACCTGTATGAGATTATATAGATGGTGTAGAGTCCAATAATAACTCAATTAACACCATAATGAATGAAGAAGAACACAACGTACTAACAACGCCGTCTCAACAACTAAATGAAAATCCCTCGAGGCCATGTTCACGATCTAATACAAATAGATCCCGTTCTAGTAGGTTGTCGAATGACCATGAAGCAGAGAGAACAGTATCTTGGGACCAAATCATTAGTTTGGCAATGGCTAGTAGAGCTTTGTTGGTACGACTCGGAATTGCAGATAACCCTTGGAGAATGAACTATGGGTGGATAATGCGAATGATTCAATTGGCAGAGGAAGAAATAAGAAACCTTCCAGAACCCATAAGAGGATTACTTACTAGATATCAATACCTTCGCGCTGAATTGGCAATGTTGTACTTTGTATCCCAAAGGCCCAATGTGAAATTAATATTGGAATCTTTCATGGCTGTACAAAATACTCCTAGTCCATCATCGACGAGGAGATCACCAATTTCTTGGCAGGATATAGAAGTGTTAGAAGCTAGCACAGCTAGTCAACCACGAGCTGTAAGTCCACCAGGTCCAGTAAGATATGTGGATGAAGATGCTGTTGCTCACCAGGAACCGCAAGCTTCTAGCCCAGAATTTGAAAGACATCCTTCCCCTTCACCTAACATCAGAAGATGACCTGAAAATCCTACTCTGTCGCGAAGTTTGCGTACTTCTCCTCAAGCCTCACAACACTCTAGCACTTCTACCATTTGCGCGACGCCTCGAAGAAGACAACAGGAAAGACAAATGTCATCAAGTGATGAATTCCGACCCAGTATGTCGTTGAGTGGACTGACTCCTGAAGAAAGGTGAGTAATTGAGATATATCGTCAACAAAACTTGAGATTTCAGACTCCGGAAGCAGCGCCTAGGTATTTGGGAAGGAGAAGATGAAGAGCGGATGATAGAATACCAACTCCTTGGGCAGGTCCAAGACGACGACCTATTAATGTTTCATCTAGTTCGTCCAACACTGAAAGTCCACCACATAAAAATAACGCACCAAGAAACACTGAATATGAAATCCATGATCCAGTACCTCCTTATTCTGCTGAACCAAATCCTCCAAATTTAGCCCCACAGGACATACCAACATACGAAGGGAATGTAGGATCACAAGTGACTCGTCAAGGGGTAAATGAGGAGCAAAATGTAGAGGGCAGTAACGAGGTAAATCAACTGGCTCCAGAAACACGGGTATCAACACAAACAACACAAGACAATCAGGAAGATGTAGTACCCAATAACCAAATAACAGAGGAATCTTTGGTATCTATAGGAAATTGAACTTCACCTCAAATCCCCGCTTCACGAACAGATAATTCTCCCAGTGATTGATCTACGACTACTTCAATCTTGCAGACCAACCATAGCAGTGGTGACGATGGTAGCAGTGATGGAAGTGATGACAAAGATGAAGAAGAGTTTGAGGTAGAAGAAGACTGGTTGACTACAAGTCAACGCAGTAGTCCTTTATCTCACGGAAGGTTTCGTACTATAAGAGTCAGGACCAGGAGAATACAATTCGAAGACTCGGATTCTCATCAAATGGTGTGAAGAGAACCCTTACATGACCAACTACCCAGCACTGCTGATGAAGTATTACATGAGGATGATGCAGGAATGCCTTATTATTCACAGAAGACAATACTGGATAATCTGGAACGAACAAACTATGTAGGACGTCTAATTCAAAACACAATGGGTGCGAGTACCTCCCCAATATCTCATCACTTGTCTCCCTCACCACCAATAGTTGAATCCATTGACAGTAATTCTAGTTCCCATACATCAGTACCTACAACTCATATTAGTACAAGTTCATCTCATTCAAATACTAATACACATTCATCTCGTACAAGTCCAATCTGGTCAACTTCAACCCCACCTCCAAATCAGCAAGCTCGACAAACACGACATCCGATGGCTACCCCCACTCATGGGGCGTTCCCAACGTTTACATCGGGTGTAGAGACCCTGCAGAGTCCACAGGAACATAGTTCATCAGAATCAGCTAGAATGTCTGAAACTCGTACCTTTGCTGGATCTGTCCATGTCGATGATTCGTTCAACTATACAAACACCAGAAGACAAGAAGGTGAATACTTTTGAAGTACGTTGAGAAATTTAGGAGGCATGAATCTTAAAAATAAACAGTTCCAATGAGAAACCCCGCCACACTATGACCAAACACATAACAGGCCATACGAATGAAAACCTCCGACACCTCGTTGGCGGAACGAGACTCCTACTCCCGGACCATCAGGTATATTAAGACATTCCCCTTCAATCACTTCTACAGACCTTGCAGGATACCATGATCGACGAGAATATCCTTTTGTCCCGAACAAAGGTAAAACACCAATTAGAATGGCAAAGGGAGGGGGAGGACCACCTAATGACCTGGAGGATCCACATTCAAATGATTATGGTTCAGATCCTGATAATAATGACCAAGATAAAAATGAGGACTCACAAGGGGATGGAAACTCTTATCCAGGTGCGGGAGGATCAGGGAACCCACCAAATGACCCACCAGGAGGAGATAGGTATGGTTGTGATGGTCGTGACGGTTGTGATGGTTGCGGCAGTTGTGATGGTCATGACGGTTGTAATGGTCACAACGGTTGTGATGGTTGTGATGGTTGTGATGGTTGTGATGGTCATGACAGTTGTGATGGTCGCGACAGTTGTGATGGTCAAGATGGTCGTGATGGTCAAGATGGTCGTGATGGTCAAGATGGTCGTGATGGTCAAGATGGTCGTGATGGTCAAGATGGTCGTGATGGTCAAGATGGTCGTGATGGTCAAGATGGTCAAGATGGTTGAGATGGGTGTGATGGAAAAAGCAGAGAAGATAGCACCAAACGACGAGAAAGGGAGGAACTGACTTGAGCAATGAATTGAGAATCCAAATTGGACATTAATAAGCCTAAAGAATTTGATGGAACTAATAGGAAAGATTGGTCAATGTTTATTGATAGCTGTGAGAATATGTTCACAGCTAAACCTACCATATATTCAACTGCTAAATCGAAGATCGCATTTGCTGCTTCATACTTAGCTGGTGCAGCTCTTAGACATTACAATAATCTGCTATGAAGAGAAAGAGATGGAGAGTTAATGAATTCACTAGAAACATGGGAAAATTTCGTTACATCCTTCGCAAAACTCTTTGGACTTCATGACGAAACGCTATACTCACAGTCTACCTTGGATACTATATGACAATGCTTTAACGAAGTCTTTGCTGACTTCTTAGTTCGATTCGAAGACGTTGCTAATAAAACAAAATATAATGATCCAGTGAAAAGATTCTGTATGCTTAGACAAATTCGACCTGACTTAAGGAACCAACTCACCATACATGGACAGCTTCCAGAAACATATGATGAGTTAGTGGACAGACTTCTAGAAATGGATAGTGTCAAGGAAGCATTCAATGAAGTTGGAATGGGAGAAAGTCGATTTAATAGGACATGGAATCAAAACGAGGCAGGAAATAATGACACAACACAAATACGTACCTCTTGTGCACAATTTATTCCATGAGCAAGTTATAATCCACCAAATACAACAGGCAATGTAAAACCTCTGCAAGCAAGCAGAAACGCTGCTGATACAGTGGAAAGTACATCGAAACAGCTGTATCCTCCAAGGATATCACAAGAGGAATATGATAGAAGAATGAAAGAAAAGCTGTGTATACGTTGTGGTAAGCTGGGGCACATGGGGAGGGAGTGTAAGACGTACCCAGTAACAGGAAGAGCATCTCACATTGAGGAGTGTCAATATCACCATGAAAGTCAAGAAGTTACATATGAAATGAAGGGAAGGGTGACCTTCACAACTAATGAAAATATCGATAGGGAACCAATCTTCCTAGAAGTAGAAGGAATCGATGGTATAATACAAATTGACGATGTTGACCTGGGAAGAGGGGTGTTCGGGGAGGAATATGAAGATGTCGAGAAACAGGGAAATGTGCAAAGAGCTCAGGATGGGGAGGATCACGCCTGAGTCCCACACTTGATCCTGAATATGTGAGAACAGTGACGTTGGGGGAGCCAGTTACGATTTTGTCAAGATCTGAAGAATCCTTCATAATACCTATAAAAATTTTCAATAGAAACTCCGCAAACTGTCAAGCCTTACTAGATATGGGTGCCACACATGCATTCATAGACTATGACCTTGCTAAAAAATATCAGGAAAAACAGAAAAGACTCAAGAAACCGATACTGTTAAGATTATTTGATGGGGAGTATACTTCCGCAGGTAATATCACCCATGAACTAATAGCCCCTGTCATCTTCAATGACAACTTTACTCAAGAAATACATTTTCTTGTCACAAAACTACACCCAGACACTTCCGTTGTACTAGGACTTCCATGGTTTAGGGAAGCAAATCCTCGGGTTGACTGGAAAACACTCACTGTAACAATTAACAATGAAATAACACTTAGAGCAGCACAGGTAAAGGATATCTCTATCTCCCAAAAAAGCAAAAGAGTAAGGGTGACTGTTGAGGATGTAATAGACAGAGAGGGAACACAAAAACTGGCAGGATTAGGAATAGATGACCCTGTACTCTTACATGTGGATGAGATACAACAGTACTTTGAGGATGAAAAACGCTTACCAAACATTAGCTTGATAGCAGCATCACCATTTATCAAAATGGTGCTAGAAGGCTGTGAAACGGCAATCCTACATATCGTCCCTGCAGAGGAAGAAGTTAGTGCAAATTTAGCTCAAACGCTGGACAAAGAATACTATGCACAAAAGGGTCTCGAACAGGTTTTGAACCCTAATAAACCCACAGATCAGGAAGTCCTAGAAAGATTTGTACCACCACAATATTGAAAATTTTCTAAAGCATTCTCGTCAATAGAAGCAAAGGCCTTACCACAACATAGACCCTATGATATATGCATTGACACTGAAGGAGACCAACTTCCACCTTATGGCAAGTTATATAATCTGTCAAGGCTCCAACTAATTTCAATTAATTACTGATTATAATCGATTAAAGCAAGTACTGATTACGATTAAATATGGTCCTCCTCGGTACTCGGTTGTAATCAATTATAATTATTAATTAATTTGTTGTCCTATATATGGTATGGGCTGGCCGGAACTTCCGAACATTTCATCCCGTGAGGATCCAGCAAACATTCGGTGAAGGCGGCTGTACCGAAATGGATATTAGTAAGCATCCAAAACTAGTAAGACCCGTGGAATATCGTTGTACGTATTCCTTCTTCCTGTATACGTCGCTCCAACATCGCTCTCAACCCAGTCCTACTATCTTCTGTAACTGCGGATAATTGTATATAGTTCAAAGAAATAGGATTCAAAAGCTTCCCATTGGACTTATACAACGAGATGATCAATTAGTAAGTATCACTACTTGTCCTTGACTTTTTGTCAGTTAATTAACATTGCACACCAGTGTAGTAATCTATCGAGACTCGAGACACACCTATCTGTCTAGTAGCAATGCTAGAAATCAATGACCATGCAATTTTTCATAGAAATCCCAATTTCCTCTTGACTGCAATCATATAGTTGAACGGAAGCAAATGAGGGCCATGCCAAACAACGGCCGACAACTGCTGATAGCGGCGGCGAGACGGCTCGATACCGTCGCTCAGCATCTCACAACTGAACGGAAGCAAATGAAGTCCATGCCAAACAGTAGCCAATACAGCAGCGCTGATAACTGCTGATAACAGTGACGGGACAGTCTCTCAGTGTTGACTCTATAGTCTAGGTATGACACTAAACAAAAAGTTTTTAGATATCGGTATAGTGTCTTTCATTCTTCTGAAATGTTGTTTAAACTTGACACCATTATGCAGGACGCTGTCCCAAGAGAACGTATCCAGTACTCACCGCATCCTCAAAAAAAACTATCGCCTTCCATCCAATTACGTGGTTCTTTTCGCTCTTTGTTCTGCTTCTCGTCCCTCTTAGTGGTGTTCTCTATGCTTGCTATCAATTGCCGGATCTTATATCGAAGAGTCCTGCAGGACTGGTTGGACTATATGCGTATGCGGCTGGGATTTTACTGATATGGGGTGCGCTGAGTTGGGCTTGTGTCAGTTTCTTATACTGAATGATCTTCATAAAGGACAAATGCTGTTTCCGGGTCACTTCTTACTGCATCAACTCGAAATTGGACGCCACTTTCGATATCACCGCTCGCATGTTTCACATATGCGGTCAGATCGGTTTAGGTCTATTGTTGAAGCTCAACCATCGGTCTTTACAATCTTTCTTAGTGGCGTGGCCCATAGATCTGTACCGCTATGTATGTAGCAAAACCTCTTATGTTTCGTCCAAGCTAATGCCTCCAAACTCACTAGTGGTAACTCAGGAAACTCGAGTATCTGACATCAAGAGCACAATTGTTAACCGTCGTTATGTCCCTCCCAGCTTTTGGTCGGAGCTCTCAGGAATCCTTACTGTTCCTGGCTGTCTACATGTACCTTCTGATGGCGATACGCTCCATTCCATTGGATTAGGCTCTCTATCACATATACAATTACGGGTCTCTGTACAAGGAGGTGCATCAACGCCAGGTAGGTGATGTCATTATCCGAATTGTACATTATCTAGATCTACTTTGTAGCAGATGTTCCGATGACTGATGGAGCCACATCATCGACAAATAACAAAGAGGTACTTGGACGTCGGAAACGCAAGACTGACAAACTGCTCGCCGCTCTAAAATTTCAGCAAGAGCCGAACAATGTGGATGACCCACAAGAAGATGAAGAGCCTCCAGCTAAACGACATAGTAAGGGAATGGCAGCACCTCGTGGTACTGCTGGTGCAGGTAGGGGTGGTCAACGTAGCTCCAAACCGACTGCTTCAGCTAGCCGTTCAAAACCAACTGAACTGCAGCCCCCACTATCTTCGCTTGTGGAGGTTGTCCGGGGTACTATAGACAGGATTTGTGCACTATCTCAACAGCTACCCGATACTGTCCCAAACGGCCAACCAGACGGAAAAATTGCGACAGTGATTGGTGATAAGGCAGAGTCGCCATGGGCGACATTTAATCAATTTTTTGATCAAGCCTTTGGGGCTGATACACGAACTGATACTGGTCGTCTACGGTATCTCACACGCGGCACCTATGGGATGGACCTTGTCACCTCATACTTGGTCTCTGTACATGACAATGACCTCACGGAACTTCCTCTCGATCTTGTTCATGAAAGACTACAACGCCTACATGATGAATTAGCTTATCTCGTGTCAAACATGCAGTCACAGTCTGCATCAAGCAGCAAAGGTATGGTCCTTGTATTTGAACTATGTAGACCTAGCTAATCCAATTGTAGAGCCAGCTGTATCCACACCTGCTCCAGCTGATGGTACGGCGAGTGACAGTGAAGAAGATGACAAAACATATGAACCCCCTCGTCGACCGCGTGCTCGTTCTGAAGAATCGGTGCATACTGTCATGTTTGATGAGAATGACGTCGAGATTGTCCCCGACAAGGGTAAGGGTAAGGGTAAAGTGAGGGTGGAGAGCTCGCAAAACGCTGCCAAGGCTAGTTCGATGAAAGTTAAATCGAAATCGAAGGCGCAGAAGGATACGGTGAGTGAATATTATCTATAATCTGCTTCCAACACTGATAACGTCGTCACAGAGCTCATCTAAGCTGAGAGGACGAATCAGTCGTGACAACACAGTCATTGACATCAGTGAGGAGAGCTCATCTGACGGCGAGGGCGCGCTTCATGATCTTGATGAAGCGCAGACACATTCCTGAGTAGGAAGGCCACCAGGCCCCTCAAGCAATACATTGAAGCATTTCAGAGGGCCGCAACTTGTTAGAGAGCCTGGAAAGTCCGGAAAACGCTGGAAATTTGTCTGCAAGTACTGTAAAGCGTAAGTGTTGTATCACGTTGTTAAACTTAACTAGTATGTACTCACTACAATTAAGATCTCGGTCACTTCCAGCTAGCGGAAAGGTGGAATCATGGGATGATGAGCGTCCCAAACCTGCGATTGCAAATCTCACCTCTCATTTGCGTAAAGAGCATTCTGACAAGCTTAATGCTCTGGCTGATGACAGCCATACACATGCATCTGAGTCTGGAGATGGTGCAAGCACGAAGCTTCTCAGAAACTACGTGGATCAGGGTATACTCAACCCTGATCTGGAGCCAACCCGAAAAGGCTTCTTTCAGGTTTTTACTGCGTGGCTGCTTGAAGATGATCTACCGTTTACGACTGGAGAGAGTCCTGGTCTTCGTCGAGTCTTTGATTACCTAAAGGTTAAGTTTCAATTACCAAGTGATACCACTGTGCGTAAGGTTCTGGATAATATTGTGGCTACTCTTCACCAGAATGTTGTTAAGGAGTTGACAGTGGGCCTTTTCAGACATTTTCTTTGTTTTATAACACTTACTGACGTGTATGAACCAGAGTGTCCAGTCCCGAATTGCTTATTCTTATGATGTATGGACGAACCGTCAGATGATTTTTAGCTTTGCTGGAATCATTGCTCATTGGATTGATGACGACTGGAAGCTTGTTGAGCGTCTCGTTGATTTCAAACACCTTGAACCTGATGAGCATGCGGGACCACAAGCTGCTAAAGCGTTCATTAACTCTGCATCCAAGCGTGGTGGACTTGATAAGATAAGTTTATTTTCCGAGTTGTAATGCATGTTGCTGATATTGCTGTCAATACTTTATAGCAATCGTGATGGACAATGCAACGGCTTGTGACAAATTAGCTCGCTTCCTTGGGCTTCTTTTGGATGAGAAGTACAAGATTCATTTTCACGAGGAGAATAACCGTATTCGCTGCCTTGCACATGTGGTAAACCTCATCGTTCAGGCTATTCTTAAAGAACTTGACGAGGCAGAGTCTTCTGAAGCCTACGACTATTATTTGGCAAATAAAGACATTCCGTTTCACTACGACGAAGATGAAGATGAGGAGCTAAAGGAGATGGAAGCTGAGGAGGATGCCGAGATTGATGACAACTACTATGATGATTCTGAGTCTGACTCGGACAGCATTCCTGAGAATGCCTGTTTCTTCAGTCAGGTCAAGTGAGTAAGGCTTTATGTCTACTCTTATATGTGCACATACTAAGTTAGATGTCTAGCTTCGGTTGATTGTCTCGAAAATTGTGTCTTCACCGCAGCGGCGCACGGTATTTCGCAGGATCGCAAAGAAGAAGTACTCTCGTGACTCTGACAAAACTGAGAAGGGAGTACCGAAGGCAAATCTCATGGTAATACGAGATGTCGCAACTCGTTGGAACTATACACATGCAATGATCAAGCGTGCACGACTTCTACGAGAGGTAGGAAATCATGTTCACTATATGCTATTAGTTCAACGAGCCAGTGACCACAATTATCTATATAGGCAGTAGATGAATGGGTATTCCATCATAAGGAATTCCGAGATATAGCACTAACGAATGTGGATTGGAAAAGATTGGAGCAATTGGAGAAGTTGCTTGAGGTTTCGATTTCATATTCACCATACTGTTCAGCTTCTTACCGTGTTTCATACAGATATTTACTCACGTTACACTTCAGATGTCCTGTGCGTATACACCAACACTCCCATGGGTATTACCAATGTATCGGCGGATGGAGAATGAACTTCTCAAGGTCAGCCATAGCTCAGAATTACCTGACACATTCAAGGCAGCAGCGAGAGTGGGGCTTCTCAAACTTGCAAAATATCATGACCTAGCAAAACACAACCAATTCTACATTGTTGCCACTGGTTAGTAATTTTTTCCATGTTTGATTGTCAGCACACTTACAGTGGCTATACTAGCGTGTCATCCATCACTCCGTCTAAGGTGGTTTGGTCCACCAAGCTCTGATGATTACTCTCATGCGAAGGTTTTGTTTGAGCATGTGTATCAAGAGTATGCTCAGAATATGCCTGCTGGACCAAATGGGACTTCTCCAGTGAAGCCAAAGCGTAATATTCCATCTGATAAAGCGTATTTGGCTTCTCTTGCCGAGGAGATACCATCTTCCCCAGATTGGTCTTTGGATACTGGTGTTCGTTCCACACCTGAGCCTGAATCTACAATGCAGAGTGAATTCGAGAGGTACATCAACGGAGAAGGTGGTAAGGGAGACATCGAGAAGCCTCTTGATTGGTGGAAGGTGGGTACAATCTTTGTGTTCAGGAATATGTTTCTAAGACTTCTTTCAATAGACTCATTGTCATGGCAAGGACGGGTTTCCTGTCATTTCTTGAATTGCACGGGACTTCCTTGCCATTCCTGGTGCTAGCACTTCTGTCGAGCGGCTCTTCTCTAAGTCCCGGCATTTATGTAGTGATCTCCACTCTTCATTGAAAGCTGAGACTACGACATCAGCAATGTGCTCAAAGATGTGGTTGAAGAGTGGGTTGTTTGAATTTCATGCRGAGAAAGCCCTCACTGGAGAAATGCGCCRTRAAAAAAATTCAGATTAATTACTGATTTTAATCGATTACTAATTGATTACTATCCATATCCAATTAAATACCAATTCTCCATAATCGTATCATAATTGGTTGGAGCCTTATAATCTGTCAGAGCCAGAGTTAAAAGTATTAAAAAATTATATAGACAAGATGCTTGATAAAGGATTTATATGACCTTCGACTTCACCTATTGGCACACCGGTACTGTTCACAAAAAAGAAGGATGGTGGGTTACGACTATGCATAGATTACAGAGCACTAAATAGACTCACAAAAAAGAATCACTATCCGTTGCCGTTAATTGGGAACTTGATTGATCAATTACGACATGCTAAAATTTACTCCAAACTCGATTTAAGGGCAGGATATAACAACATCTGAGTTGCGGAAGGACATGAGTGGAAGACGGCATTCAGGACAAGGTACGGGGCTTATGAATACTTAGTAATGCCATTTGGTTTGACCAATGCTCCCTCCGTCTTCCAACATTTTGTTAACAACATATTCCAAGATATGGTTGACAAATTCGTAGTTGTATATTTGGATGATATCCTAATTTATTCAGAAAATGAGGAGAAACATCGAGAACACATTTCTAGAGTGCTGCAGAGATTGGAAGAACACGACTTACACATTAAACCGGAAAAATGTGAATTTCACACTACCTCAGTAGAATACCTTGGAGTAATTGTGTCTCCTGAAGGTGTTACCATGGATCCTAAAAAGATAGAAGTCATTCAGAAGTGGGAACCACTGAGGACTGTGAAAGAACTACAATCTTTTTTGGGCTTCGCAAATTTCTACTGGAGATTCATTGATAATTATTCTGGGATTGTAAAACCCTTAACGCGATTAACAGGAAATAAAGTACCTTGGAATTGGAGTGATGAATGTCAACAAGTATTCCTATTATTGAAAGAAGCATTTCAGAAAGCGCCAATACTCTGACATTTTGACCCGAACTTACTCATTATAGTGGAGTCCGACACATCCAATTATGCCATTGCATCTATTATATCCCAAAGAGATTTGTCTACAGGAGAAGTGAATCCGATAGCTTTTTATGCATGAAGCATGACTTCGGCTGAACTAAACTATGATATCTATGATAAAGAACTTTTAGCCATCGTAGAGTCATTCAAACAATGGAGAGCCTACCTTGAAGGAGCTAAATACAGAATAGAAGTCTTTGCCAACCACAATAACCCTCAGTGGTTTACTACGACCAAAGTACTAAGTAGAAGACAAGCATGATGGTCAGAATTTCTCTCAGGTTTTGATTTTATCATTAACTATCATCCAGGAAGACTAGGTGGAAAGCCTGATGCACTCACAAGAAGACCTGATGTGTACCCAAAGAAAGTCGCACAGGCGTTTACCAATCAGGAAAACCATCAAGTCTTAATTAGTCCGGAACAGTTGATGGCAGGAATTGATATGGATGACGAACTAGATATCACCAGAATATGAAACATGCCAAAGGACCATTATTGGAATCTACACAAATCAGCTATCAACACAGGAGAATCGGGACCGTTCACCATTGAGAATGACCTCCTATTAAGGGAAGGATTAATATATGTCCCAGATTATAATGACCTTCGACTACGATTGCTACAAGTCCACCACGACCATAAGTTAAGCAGACACCCGGGAATTAGAAAAACAATTAAATTAATCAAATGAACTTACTATTGGCCGAGATTACATTGAGATGTGAAGAGATATATACATACTTGCCATGATTGCTTACAATTGAAATCTCAGAGGAGAAAGCCTTTTGGACTCCTCAGACCACTACCCATTGGAGAACGTCCTTGGAGTTCAATATCCGTGGATCATATTGGCGAACTTCCTGAGTCAAACGGCTTCAACGCTATCATGGTAGTAGTATGCCGGCTCACTAAACAATCAATATTTGTACCTTGTCGAACAGATGATAACGCAGCACAACTGAGTAAACTATTCATCAGGCACGTCTTCTCTAAACATGGGTTACCAATTGATATTGTATCAGATTGAGGAAGTACATTTGTATCGGCATTCTGGACGTCCTTATGCAACGCGCTAGATATTCGAAATAACTTCTCAACGAGCTACCATCCCCAAATGGATGGACAAATGGAACAAACTAATCAGAGCCTTGAACAATACCTAAGAATGTTCATTAATTATGATCAAAATGATTGGGAGGAGTGGTTGCCCCTCGCCAAATTTGTATATAACAACTCACCTAGCGATTCAACAGGTCTCACACCATTCTATGCTAATAAAGGATATCACCCGAGATTAACTGTCACCCTAAAGGGAGTTCCAAATCACACTGCCCATTTGAAAGCACAGGAGTTGAAAGATGTGCACGAATACCTGAAAAAAGAGATAATTAAGTCCAATCAGGCAGCAGAAAGATATGCGAATAAGAAATGCACCGCTGCACCTGATAGCTGGAAGATTGGTACCAAAGTATGGCTGAACACGAAAAATATCCGAACCAAAAGACCCACGAAAAAACTTGACTATAAGCAATTTGGACCCTTTGAAATCATCAAGAAAGTGTCGAGTCATGCCTATAAGTTGAAACTTCCAAAGAGTATGAGTATGATACACAATGTTTTTCATGTCAATTTACTCACCAAACAACCACCGGAATTTTTCCCTAAACGCAAACAACCACCTCCTCCACCTGTTGAAGTAGAAGAGGAAAAACACTATGAGGTGGAAGAGATATTGGATAATCGAAGAAGACGAAGGAAGATGCAATACCTAGTGAGATGAAAGGGGTACAAACCAGAAGAAGACTTGTGGGAACCCCTTGATTATGTGCTTGGATCACAAGAATTAATTGAGGAGTATCATCAGACTCACCCTAACAAGCCAACTCTCCACAAAGGAGAATTAGAAAAAGCTGTTGAGCAGGAGCAAAGCCAAAAATACAATATTGCATGATTATTCAGATTGTAAAACCAATATACAATCAGGGTACACTAAACAACCCAGTACAAAAATGATCACAAGAAATATACAAATAGTGTTCATGTAACAAGACTAAGACTTTCCTCTAGGCCAACACTGTACCATCCAGGTACACAAATTCTTCATCTCCTTGTACAGCGACATCATTGCTGGAACTAGACGGGATTGGTACAATATGAAGCGGTGCCATAGGAACTGGTTTAGCGCCATTGATAGAAACAAACATACACTCCATGCTATGAATGTGGGGGTGACTAAGGTCCCAGGCACTGACATACATCTTGCCAGAGAGTCGAGAAAGATATGCAATGGGGTCATCGATATGTAGCTCTTTGAATTGACTATAAACGAGGGTCTTGTAGCTGCATTGATAGTGGGTGAGGGTAGTATCAACTTCATCCAAACTACACAAAACCCAGTTGAAAAAGAGTCCTAATTTGCTGTCTGGCTGCAAACGACATTCCTGATAAATGAAACGAATTCCATTCATTAAAGAATCGATATCCTCTTGGAGAAGATGGATAAATTGTTCCGGATTGGCACTGACACCACGATGAGCAATGTCTGCAACCTGGGAAATAATATCAAGTTTCTCTGTCAAAGACTCGTTCAGCTGGGCAATATCTGCTTCTTTCTCCTCCAGTTCACGATTTCGGTGAGTTTGGGCCATAACCAGTGCATGATAAGTGTGACGAAGTCATCCAAAATGTTGCACTTGCTCCTGTTGATCAGTAGCAAGGATAGCAAGATGATGAGTAGTATCACGCGAATGTTCCAACTCCGTATAAACCTGAGAAAGCTGACTACAAGAAATTGAGTAACAATATCCCAAACAGAAACATAAGAACCACCTATGCTGCAATCATGTTTCTACCCCCTTCAGCAACAGTCTTCTCATGAGCAAGACTAGCAACTTGGAACTGGAGCGCATTGATAATACTATGCACAAGAAATTTAGAGATAAATCAACATAAATATATATAAAAGAACATACTGAACATGTTTGCAAGCAGACGTGAAAGAACTAGTGTCACTCAGAGGAGGACTAGCAGGGACTGTATGCTCAGCAATAGTAGGAGAAGCCATTTCACAGGGACTAACAAAGAATCAAATGGATCAGTAACGAAAAAAGTCCTTCAGCAAGGAAACCTATGGGTCATGCTGCTCTTGAACAGCGTCGGGTTGTACAGGAACAGAAGTCCAATGCAAGGACCCAGGAGAGATAGCTTCAACATCATTGGACTCAGTGGTGGCAGGAACATTACTAACAGGAGATTCCTGCGACAAAGGGAAAGAGGGAAGAGACTTGAATTCATTTAAAGGAGACATGATTGCACAATTGAGTTGCTCTACACAGTGAAGAGATCCAGCTTTTATACTAAAACCACTGCCTGCTATCGTCATCCAAAACAATGCCTATGAGAAATAGAACACAAATATTAAAAACATGAGGCTAAGGAATGTATGAGCGAAGACTACGCACCATACTTGCGACACCCAATTTCACACATTCAATCTCACAGTCTGCCACCAATGTTCCAAAGACGAAGTATAAGGGAATAGGAGAAAAGGTCAGAAAGAAACTCTACGTGTTTCACTATCATTTCTCATAAACCAATCAAGCTGAAGAACAACTAACCAACGCTCGATTCCAATCAATATCCCTATCGAATTTGTTAGCCTGTATACCTCTGACAAATAATGTAATGAATAACTTACATTAATGAGATACCAGCAGTATGAATCAAAGAAAGGATTTTTAACCGTCAAGGGCTCCGGCTCGGAAAGGGGGGTGTACTGTTAGGATGCAACAACATCACTGATGTTCAAGAAGAATAGTAAGCGAGTGAAGAGGCACATCAAGGAAGCTATACAGATAGTGGGAAAGTACAGAACGAGATGCCGGACGTCTGAGAATGAAATTTTTTCAGCTACCTCTGTTACCGGAATATTCTCATCCTCCTGTACTAAAATCACCTGTAAAAGACACTGGAACATAGATACTCCAAGACAGCAGGAACAATGAGTCAACGGCATAGTTGGGAATAACTATAGGCTGCGTAGTGAGAATCCAATATACATTTTGAGAACTATTACCATATTTAGAATTACAGTAGAAATTCGTATAAATTCAACGTTGAAAAGTGTTGTTCAGTAGCTTCGTTATTTTGTACTCATACTTACTTACCTTCCACAATCCATTAGCTACTCTTATTACTCTGAATTTAACTGAATCTATACTTGACTTACAATTGTACTCATAAGACATTGAACCCTCGACAATCTACCATTAACAAATACTCCAATTACTATTGTAGTAATAATTCTTGAAGGCTTAACTATATGTTGCCCTTTCAATAAACCTTACTTACTGAAACTTGTGATGAAGTCCTTTTTTCAGTCTCCTGGATCTTAAGTCGATCCTAACATCACATCCCAAATTGAAACAAGTATTTCAATTTGATAGAAAACGAGGGAAACGTAGGGAGCAAGTCTCCACTACCACCAACTGTAAAGGATTGAAGAAGAAATGAAATCATCACCGATCTCGTTCGCCATCTCGGTTCTTCCTCGAATTTGATATGATTCCAGGGGAATCGTATCCTGAAAATGAAGAGGATCTAGATGATTCCCTCGAGGCGGAGTTAAACCTACACATCAACGCGGCTGTAATATCGGGAATGGAGATTGATATATCTAATCTACCTGAAGACGGCCCATATGAAGATCAACAGATCCCCGCATTGAGGGAACGTTGGAATCAATGATATGCAGATATGCTAGAAGGAGTTCCTGAAGAACTCCCCCCATTACGAGCTATCAATCATAAAATAACATTGATAGATGAACATAAACAGTATAATTACTACATGCCCAGGTGCCCTGATTACCTCAGGACACAATTGAATGATAAAATTGGCTGATATACCCGTGCTAATTGGTGGATAGAGTCCACCGTAGAGCAGGCGGCTCCCATGCTCTGCATACCCAAAAAGAACAGTACACTTTGTACCATTGTAGATGATTGTCAGCGGAACGCTAACACAGTCAAGGACGTTACACTGTTCCCAGACCAGGACAATATCTGGCAGGATGTTGCCTGTCACAAATATAGATCTAAGTTCAATATGTCCAACACATATGAACAGATCTGTAACGAGGAAGGAGATGTCTGGAAGACTGCCTTTGTATCAGTCTTCGGAACATATGTCAGTAATGTCATGATGCAAGGTGATTGTAATGCACCAGCAACATTTCAGAGAGTCATGACCCTGATCTTTCAGGACCTGATAGGCCATAGTGTACACGTATATCTAGATGATATATTTGTATATAGTAACTCTATAGACAAACATGAGCTTCATCTTCGTGAAGTGTTTGAACGATTAAGGAAACAGCGCTTTTTCTTAAAAACTGAGAAGTGCGAGTTGTATGCTGATAGCATGGACTGCTTAGGACATTGGATAGATGAAAAAGGCATTCATGCAGATAAGGACAAAATGTCCAGGGTCCGCGAGTGGAGAACACCCCGGACTTTCAATGACATGCAATGATTTCTAGGACTAGTACAGTATCTAGCCCCATACATGCCTGATGTAGCTCAGTACACCAGACCACTATCAATCATGACTCAGAACGATGTTCCTTTCCACTGGCTGCCACTACATGAAGCCTGTTTTCAGAATGTGAAGCACTTGGCTACCAAGGCTCCCATACTCAAACCTATAGACCCTGACTCTGAGGAGCCAATATGGGTCATTTGTGATGCATCCATCTCTGGAGTGGGTGCCATGTATGGTCAAGGACCTTTGTGGCAACAGTGCAGGCTGGCTGGATTTATGTCGAAGAAATTCACTGCTGTGCAACATAACTATCGAGTCTTCGAACTCGAGACTCTAGCTATTCTAGAAGCTCTTCTCAAGTGGAAAGATAAACTCCTAGGGTATAGAGTACATGTCATAATGGACCATAAGGCTCTGGAATTCTTCCTTTCACAACGATGACTCTCAAGTTGCCAAGCGAGATGGATGGAATATCTATCTCATTTCGATTTTGATATTCGGTATGTCAAAGGCATACAGAATAAGGTTGCCAATGCTCTCTCTCATTATTATGAGAGTGACACTGAGGATGATGTTCATGCCATTAACAACTATGTCAATGCTGACTTCTGTCTGGATGGAATGATGGATGATCTCCCAAATGATCACATCGAGGAGATTCACCATCGTGACTCCATAATGGCTATAAGGCAGTCATCTAGACTACAGGATAAGGTATGAGATAACCTTCTCCCATGAGATGTGGAGGCTATTGAGCTTCAACAACATGCCGAGACTGATCCTGAAGGACCAGTAGCTGATCTAGAAGATGAGGATATGCCCGTATTCTCATCTAGACCTAAGAGCCGACATCCTCTGTCAAATCAGCATCATACCAACAAATTTGAAGAGGATGTCAAAAGACTCTACACCTCCAACCCTCTGTTTAAGAAGGTCCTTGAGCACCTGGAGGACCATCCAGCATTCTCTATGGAACAGGACTTTGTGTATACAGTCAACTGAGGAGGGGAGAATGTGTTATGCATACCATCAGGAACTTCGTCCTCTAGCAAACAAAGTTTATGAGGATTATTGATTGAGGAGGTGCACAAGGTCTTAGGACATTTTGGCCCTTAATGCACTTCTGATTACCTGAGACGATGGTATTGGTGGCCATGCATTAATACTCATGTCAAGCAGTTTTGTAAGACATGCACCACATGTCAACAGACGAAGACATCTAACCAGAAGCCTTCTGGGAAACTGCACCCTCTCCCAATTCCCACAAAGCCATGGGAATCCATAGGAATGGACTTTATTGGTCCGTTCCCTGAATCACAGGGATTCAACTATCTTTGGGTCATAATCTGCAGGATGATGTCCAGGGTACATGTGATACCTGTAAACACAACTATCACAGCCACTCAATTATCTTGGCTATTCGTCAAGGAAATTGTCTGTTTCCATGGCCTTCCCTGATCCATCGTCTGTGATCGTGATACTAAGTTCACGTCGAGATGGTGGAGGGAAGTCCACTGTATCCTAGGAGTCAAACTCCTTATGTCTACAGCATTCCATCCTCAGATGGATGGGGTGACAGAGCAGGTGAATAGGTCCATAGGACAAATTCTACACTCTATGGTACAACCAGACCAAAAGGACTGGGTGGACTGTTGCCCGATGCTGGAATTCGCATTGAATTCCAGCATTAATGAATCTATGGGATTCGCCCCGTTTGAACTAGACAGCGGTTATATACCATCTATGATACAAGACGTACCCAAGGATACTGACGTATCTCTAGGGGTACGTGAATTCACTGAACGTGCAGTTGCACATCTAGCAGATGCGCACAACTCTATAATTGAATCCCGGGTGTACCAGACCCATGCCGCCAATAGACAGAGAGGCACTGAGCCAGACATTAAAGTCAATGACCTTGTGTATGTCTCGACCCAGAACCTCAACTTACCAAAGGGCAGAGCCCATAAACTTCTTCCTAAGTTCATGGGCCCCTACCCCGTGACTGAGGCTACGCCCTCAATGTCAATGTATCAGATTGGCTTGCCAACCAAGTTATCAAAGCATGGAATCCACAACAGATTTCACATAAGTCTATTGAGGAAGCATCATCCTAGTGATGATGTTCTCTTTCCTAATCGGTCCCTCGTGGAACTGTATGACTTTGGTGAACCCTCCAACGTGGAGTGGCTTGTCGATGAAATTACTGGCCATCACTGGGATGGCCGGAAGCTTCATTTCACGGTTAAGTGGAACCTAGGTGACGAGACTATAGAGCCCTATAGTACTTGTAAAGACCTTGCAGCATTGGATGCATACCTGTCACTACAGGGTGTATCGGATTGGAAGCAATTGCCCCATGAGAGCTCTCTCGAAGGTGATGGATTCCAAGGAATCCAACCACTTTGGCTATCAGTCATTGAGGATGCGCAGCAACTCGACGAAATCGCCGTTATTTCCGATTCCTCAGAATGACATGTGCCTGATCAGCGCATGTGGTGGGATCTCGCAATTTCAGCTGTGCATCAATTAAAGCTCAGAATGAAAAAAATTTTTCTTTCCTGTTTTCTTTCCACTACCACTACGATGTCCAACTCTGCTGCCCTTCACGACACTGCCACTACCAGTGCCTCTCTTGGAGGTACTTCCTTTTCTCAGGGAGGGGGAGGTATGCTGTTTAAAACTGCCAAAAAATAAACCCAGCACGAAACACCTAGATCCAACACATAGACCCAACACATTGCACCAAATCTTAGCAGGAGAACATGCTAATCTGACCTTCACTTGTGCTGACCTGACCTTTGCACGCACTGACCTGACCTTTGCACGCACTGACCTGACCTTTGCGCGCACTGACCTGACCTTCACGCACACTGACCTGACCTTCGYGCGTGCTGACCTGACCTTCGTGCACACTGACCTGACCTTCGTGCGCACTGACCTAGATCTAATGGTTTGTATTGGAAACATATACATTGTACACAAGAATCTAATCAGAATAGTGGGATTTGAATAGGTTTCTATAGATTTGTATAGTTCTTTGTACAGAGATGACGGAGTGTCTGCTTATGTAATCAACAAAAGTTGTTCTATAGACTCAGAATCTAATGGTTTGTATTGGAAATGTATACATTGTATAC
>RCHF01000720.1:0-11756 GCA_003987895.1 Neonothopanus nambi
ATTCATAAACTTGGGCTGAAATTCTTTGGCAATTCTTGAAGTTGGGTGACAAGAAGGAAGTGCAGAAAGATAAATATGGGGAATACTCAACCTAATTACTTCCTGGCAAGAAAGAATAAAATCATTTGCGTCTTGCAGAAAAGTAATTAGACTATGAGTCATTGAGTTTATCTACAATCAGATTTCATGGGTTAAATATTCCATAGAAAGAAGATTATAATACATACCATACTCTCTGCACTCAATGTCTTCATAATTAGACTTGATGCTAAACTGGTTTTTCCTAATGCACTCAGCACCTCAATCCAAAACAGAAATTTCTGTGAAAGAGCTGCTTCAAGAGGGGAAAGAACTGATGATGGGTTAGGTATAGCAACAAGATGATGTGGCCAATTTAAGCATGAATATATCAAGTGAGCAGGAATTGCTACAAGTTTCTGTTCTGAGTTGGATAGATATGATGAAGAGCATTCAGAGATATTGAAGTGCAGTGCATCTGAGGCCATCACATCTATGCAAGTGTTCACAAGGACATGATGACCATCTGACAGATTGAGAAGCATTTCATCTGGTGCACGCCCTGGTGTTGTTAGAAAGTCTCCAAAGGATGCATGGAATGTGGCCACAATGCCACTACCATCTTGTGGTGGAACATAGACAACAGCATGCAGCCGATCCAGCCTTGCTCTGAAAAGATGTGCTGGTATCCTCATTAGATCACTGAAAGTGGAAACAGACAAAGGTTCCCGGATGGTAAGGATGACAGTCAAAATCTGCTTCATCATACAGATCTCATCTCTCTCACGCTTCTCTGGATCCAATGACTCAGAGAGAATGAAGGAATAGATGTCATCTAAGGGTTTCGTCAATGGCTGGCCAGCAGTAGCAGCAAAATTGGTCAATCTCTGTAGACGCTCTACAGGATCCTCCCCACGGACATATTCCACCGTTGTGAATGCATAAATGAAGAGCTTGCCTGCCTGGCGTGTGGCAGTGGTGACATCTTCATGGCTGGGCCATTCAGGCGGGAACATGACCAAAGACCCCGATTCATCTCGTACCATCTGTAAACGTTTGGTGAGATAGTGGTAGATATCAGCCTCAACCAGATCCTCCTCAACATCGTGTAAGCGGAGAATCCGGTGAATATCAGCCTGTGTGGACTCAAACCGAGCCCGGATGTGTCGCTCAGGCCGGGAGGTAACGAAGAATTTTATTGGAAGGGAAGGTGCAGCCGAAACGAGTTCGGTTAAAAGAAGCTCTGTGGCTTTTGTATCTGCGCATTCATCAAGCGCATCAATGACCAACACCAGAGTAGACGGTTTGTTGCCTTGAAATGCACTGCGAAGAGGCTTTCTGAGTAGTTGTTCAACTTGTAGTTTCAGATTGGCGTGCGCAGCATCGGGGTCCTCCTGTAGAAGAGCAACCAGAGCTTGTTGGTACTCGCCATCCCGACGGGCCAGAAATCTTGCAAGAGTTGGCAGTATACATGTCACATCGCCCTGATTCGCAGATCCTGCTCGAGAGCAAAAAAAACTACCACCGAGCAAATTTTCTCTATCGAGCGAGTGACAGAAAGAGCGTGCGATGGCAGATTTTCCAGTTCCTGCCATACCATTAAGCCAGAATACACGAGGGGCGTTGGGATCACGGCTCCAAGCGCGCAAGTCATCTAAGATCTGGGTGCGAGTACCCTCCATACATCCTTCAGAGTTTTGGGCATTGATTCCGGCGCTGGGTACATAATCGAGTTTTTCCAGCGCATCTACAGAATGTCAGAGCGATATGTATTGCAACAATGTTGAGAACACCTACTTGAAACTTGCTGGATGATTGTAATGCTGTCACGGCCAATATTGGTGAAGGTTGAATCACTAATGCTCACGCCAATGGCATTATTAAGAACTTGAATGTTACTCATGTTTTGTTGTATGTATTGACTAGAAAACCTGAACAGAACACAGACAGCTGGAAGTCCAGAATAGCTTTACTGAACAAGTAGGAAAGCGATGAATGGGGGGACGTGGGAATCACACTCAGGCTTTCAGTGTCACTGCCACAGCATTGAGAATCTATCGCTACTACTTACCATATGTGTGCGATGTCCGTTCTTTGACTGTGCTCTAGTTGCCTTTTGATTAGACCCCAGATCATTGAGGGCAAAAGATGAGAAAGTGGGGCTTAGAGCGAGGCTTGAAGACCGACAAGGCACGCAGCAAGGAAATTGACAGACAGATTGGAGAAGATTCGAAGAAACTTCAGAAGGAGGCGAAGGTTCTACTATTAGGTGGGTACTTAAAACCAGTAAAACCAGAACGTTTGCACCCCTCGTACTCAATTTCTCTGTAGGCACCAGAGACTCAGAGAAATCTACGGTGCTCAAGGTGATGCGTGCTAGGAACGACGGATTTTCTCACTCTGAACGCGAAGGATGTCGTGAAACCGTCTACCACATTGTTCTTGACTCCGCTCAGGCTATTATCACGATCATGCGCGAGCGCGGTATCGAATGTTCTTTCTATTTAAATAGAGTATGCCGAGCTTTTGGAAGGATACTTTGTTGAAGCACTCATCTTTTGTGTTTGTAGATTCTCGCTGATGAAATTATGGGCTATACTCTGGAAGAGACGAATGCGTTTACTCTTTCGCCTGAAATAGCGGACGCTATTCATCAGTTCTTGAGTGACCCCGTTGTGAAGACAGTCATTGCAGAGTCTAACAACAAATTCAAGTTCAGGAGTACGCCTTAGTGAGTGACAGATACATCTTCAGCTATTGCGCACTAACTTTATTGTATTTTAGCTTCTTCTCAGAGGTTCTTCGCATCGGTTACCCTCATTACCTTCCAACTATCACAGATTCACTACAGCCAGGAGTGATAGAAAAGATCCCTGACCATATAGAGACAAGAATCAGCATGGGCCCCCTGTCGTCAGTATCTCTGCATTCTGCCTCTTTCTTCTCCCCTAATCTACGTGTATGATGTAGCTTATGTATACTTGATGCTAGCGATATGCAGTGTGACCGGAGAAAGTTGTTGCACTGCTTTGAAGGTGTGATTAGCATGATCTTCTGTGTATCATTGGCCGAATATGACCAAGTATCACCAAGTATAGTCAGTCTCTCATTCAATCCATCCTTGAATCGAATTTAAACCATTTGCTGCCACCTTTGACAGAACCAGATGATGGAGTCCATACTCCTCTTTGAAACGATAGTAAATTCTCGGTGGTTTATTCGAACCAGCGTTATTCTATTCTTTACCAAGGTCGACGAATTCAAAGCGAAATTACCTGAAGTGAGTGCTAGTTGACTGCTACTGTTGCTGAACAATGTATTGAATAAATCTCACCAGGTACCTCTTGAACGATATTTCCCCGAATATACAGGTGGTAACGACGTCAACAAGGCAGCTAAATACATCCTTTGGAAGTTCATGCAGACGAATCAGGCACGCTTGAGCATCTATCCTCAGTGAGCTATAAAACTTTTCTGAAACAATGTTGACGCTAATGATGAGCTTTGCCTGACTTAACATCAAGTCTAACACAAGCATACGACAACTCCAATATTCGACTCATAGCTTCTACGATAAAAGAAACTATATTACAGAATGCTCTTAAAAATAAAGGGATTTTATGACCAGGTGAGTATTGAGCCTAGGGTTGTCGAATGCTGTGCTCATGTGTCACGCACGCTACTAGCTCTGGGTGATGATCAACGTCGATTTGAGATTGAATAATGAGAAGGGATGCCGCCGCTGTTGCGTCTGGAGATGTGATAACGACTGCTGGATGGAGGATATGGCTCAAGAAGCGAGCTTGCGGGAATAAATCTCTGTAGCTGCAGGAGAGTCTGTCCGTCGACGGACCGCCAGCCAGTCGAGCTCCTTGGCATTTTGGGTCAATCAACGGACATCTAGTCACCTTCGAAGGCTGACCTTGCGCGAGCTTATACACCACCATGGGAAAACACTGGCAGGCAGACGGAATTCGAAGATTTTATACCTCCTATACATCGTCTTCCAGCTGAGCTGGTTGCCGACATATTCCTTCATTCAGTCGAAGCTTCTCGTGCGGACATCCTAGACACAGCGGATTCTGCTGAGTGAAGCATGTTCACGGTGGCGTTCCATAGTCCATTCATCTCCTCTTCTATGGCCTACAATCATCATAGCGACAAAACCTGTTTCGCTTACGGTATCCATCTTCAGGCTCGCCACGTCCTAAGGGTCTACCTGAAGCGGCCAAGAGCCTGTCTTTCGATGGAATATCCATCTCAGAGTAGCAGCTACAGTCTGCTTTAATGGATTCTAGTAACGCATTCTCATCGTTGGAAGAAAGTCTCATTGTGCATGTCGGCTAGCCTATGCCAGAGCCTCAACGGAACGATAGAAGACCGGTCGCTCCTCGAGGAAGTGCAATTAGAAATTAGCCTCCCTTCAGAGATCTTCCAATTGCGTGCTTTTTCAAAATGCGCCCCGGCTTCATGTATTGAAGCTACCGAACTGGCGCTTGCAAGCATTCAATTCGAAATGGATATGTTACAGAATATTGATAATAGTACGGTTACCCTCACGATAGCTAGGAGAAAAAAAAAGGAAGAAAAAATGCAAAAGGACTATTCCATATGTTTGATTCAAGAAATGCGAGCAAAGCAACTAACTAGGAGGTAAGACTAGTAAAACGAAAGTACTTAAGCAATAGAGATGTAATGTGTAACGAAGAATGAAAACAGCAGACGAGATAGCCCCACCGACTCTGAGAGTAAAAAAAAATAATACGTGATCTAGTCATAGTTATAACGAAGATGCTAAGGTACGGCAGATATCTGCCCGAGAGTCTCTGTCGACTTGTGGTTAAGTGGGGCTGACGCCTTGAACGACCGTTTCGTTGAGTGTTTAGGAAATAAGACGGGTGCAGCAGCAGGAGCATCCTGTCCATTCGTTTGTGGATGTGGATGTCCAGGACCTACAACAGCAGATAAATGTCGAGAAGGAAGAGATAAAGTAGCCTGGCTGCTAGTCCTGCTATGGCCTAGAGTCAACTCTCGGGTGAGAGGAGACGGCATAGTTTGTGGAACAGAGGGGAAAGCGTCGAAGAGCTCCTTGTCAAACAAAGGTGTCGGCGGGGTAGATCCTGAGGAGGAATTTGAAACCCATGATGCTGGGCGTGAAGGAGTACTGGTGGTTTGAAGTTGAGGCGGAGTGGTTGCATCCAGAGAAGGCCCTCGGGGCGGAATTTCAGGCGTTGAATAGGACTCTGGCTCGTCAATGGAGGGTATAACAAATTCATGCACGGAAGGGGATGGGGGTATGGCCGCAGAGGGAATTGAAGGCAGAGGTTCAAATACAGATTGCACAGTAAGTCGATCTATGAAACCCCTCAACTTCATCATCGAAGTGCACAAGTACTTCCCTACTCACCAGTACTATCAACAGAACTAGCAATACTTGCTCCCGATCTCGTCCTCCTCCTCTGCCACATCTTCTCTGCAAACGACGCTGCCCGACTCATACTCCCTCCATTTTTCTTTGGTGACCCCGTGGGCGGCCAAGGAACGCCCATACCCACACCCACTACAACCGCGCCTGATCGACTTCCAGATCGAGTTCTCGTCCTGGTTTCAAGCAAAGTCCCTGAGCTAACGAAATCTGGGCTGTTATCCGGAGGAGTGACGACCGCCACGGAATCCTCTGATGAGATCTCGGACGACGTCGAAACGCTATGACGCGGGTACGCACCATGCGACCGGGATGTACTAGCTAATCTCTTAAACCCTGCAAGATACTTTCGCGGCGATTTAGGAGGCGGAGTAGGCGGTACGTCGTCCATATCCGCCGTCAATGCCGTCAGAGACGGTACTGGAGGCGGAGGCTCCTTGACACTTGGCAACGGCGGTACAGCAGAAAGCGATTGTTGCGAGCTCGAGGTGAAATACATAGACTTGGCCCTCCCAACTTCCTTGTCTGGAAGATGAGGAGTAGATCCAGAGGTTAACTTGACCACCGCGTCCCTCTGATTGGCCGACTTGCTCCTGTTAAGCGGATTACGAATACTCAATCTATGTTTCCTAGTAGTTTCTTCACTACCACGTTCTTTCCCACTTTTCGTAGAATTCGAACGTTTTCGGGCATGCTGGAACTGCTGCTCCCTCTGTGGCTGCGAGTGCTCCTTGACCTCCGCAGGTGCAGTCTTAGGAGCAGGCGGAACCGTCTGTTCCTTCAAAACCTCACTAGGTATCTCCCCATCCATAAGCCTCTTCTCCAACAACGTCGCCTGTTGCAGTAGCATCGTCAAATCGCCAGACCCCGGACTCATAGGAGGTTCTGCAAACATAGTATTTCCTCCCTTCACTCTCGACGTCTGCGGCGTTGACGGCAGATTCTTCCCTGTTCTTGGCAGCGTCGCTGAACTGTACGCGGGCGCATCTCTGACCTTGCCATGCACAACCGCAGAGAATGTGTTCGCCTTGTTCAGCCCATCGTGTGCGGGGTTAAAGTCCGGCTCAGTAAAATGTGACGCAAAAGACTGTGCAGGATGAGAGTACGACTTTGCCTGACTATGACCGAGAGTGACCACCCCAAACTCGGTTTCTTCAGGACTTTGAAGGATGGCAAGAGGAGCAGGAATTGTTGTTGAAGGTTTTGTTGTTGAGGGTGTCGTGGACGACTGAGGAGCATCCAAGGGACGAGAAGCAGGGATGAAGATGGGGATACCTCGGCTCGTGAGGGGTGAGATACGATGAGCGGTTTCTAAGTGACCCGGACTGGATTCAACCATACTAATTGGTCTAGAAGACATGGTGATCGTCTGCGACACGAATGATTCTCGCGCAGATTGCGAGGTGAAAGATGAATCCTCGAGTACGGATGACTCGATGTCAGTAGCCGAGTTTTCTAGTTCTAGTGAGGGCTTCATCTCTGGCTCAGGGTCGTCGTACGCTAGGCGAGCCATAGGAGAAGCAGGTGAGGTAGGTGAAGTTGCTTGCGGGAAAGCGTGGCGCGTAGGAGTCATTAATATAGAGGCAGAGACTGCATCCGAAGAGCTCTCCTTGGCATCTGCATGACAGTCTTGATCAGACTGTTCTGCAACATCCTGAGGCACCTCATCTACGACCGGACTGCGTGCCACAGATGTCTCTGAGTCGTCGACCGAGGCAATCACCACAGGGGCACCATCTTCATCATCTTTCTCAGATTGTAATGTTTCTGAAGGTAAATCAGCATCATGTCGAACAACATCATGAGGTGATATTGCTGTCTCGTCTCCCTGATTTGCAACGCCCTGCTCAGGTAAAGAACTGATGCCGAGTTGTGGCTCCACATCTAAAGCATCGTCCGTATCACTATCAACCAGAGGCCTGGTTGTGGGCTCGGTGGCGGCAGGAATGGCAGCAGAGACAACGGCAGCAGAGACAACAGGAGGCTCCACAGAGTAGTCCGCGAACTGAGCGGCGTCTTCGGTTCGGCTCTCAGGCGAAACCGGACTGCTGACGGGGGGCGATAAAGGCGGTGATTCTAGGTGATCAACTTGTTCTACGCTTGACAATTCGACATCAACGATGTCCGCGGGTGAATCACCTTGAGAAGGAGAGTCCTGTCGAGCTTCGGATGGAATGACCTGTGGCGTATCATTGAACCAGACATTCTCTAAAGAAATTACACGAGAGACGAACCACTTCAGAAGATTCTTCTTCTTCTTCTTCAGCTGCCAACTCAGGTTCATTTGGCACCGCCGCCTGTGACGCAATGATATGATTTCGTTGTTATGATCAAAAATAAAGAGAACATACCGCATCAACCCGTTCACCTTCCACCTCCCCTGGCTCTTCACTAACTTCTTCAGACGACACAACAATTACCGGACTCGGCGTACTCTCGAAGAAAGCCGAGAACCTCCGATTAGCAATAATAGGTGTAGGCGAGGGCGACATCGAATTCTCCCTCGAACGAGGATCATACACAGCCTGACTTTCTGCTTCCGCCTTCCTCGCAATATCCATAGCAGTAGCGAACGTTGTTCCCCTTCTACCTGTATCAATCACTTTTGGAAACGGCACATTATCGGGAAAACTTTCAGGGAGGGGCGGTGGTGGTGACAGAGGACGAAATGAAGACTCCAATCGCGGAGAACCCACAACAGACTCAGGCGGCGAAACATCCGTATAGTCATCGAAATCGCCACCCGAAAGCGAAGTCTGTCGGGAAGAAAAAAGTAGAGGCGACGTAGACCTGCTTTGTGCATAGCCTGCACCAATACTACCACCTGTAACTTGAGGTCTAATGCTACCACCTGTAACCTGAGGTCTAATAGGAGCAGGAATACGATTCCCGTAAAGCTCTCCTCTTCTTTTAGCTTGCATATTCTCCGAAGGTGGAGGAGCACCTAGACCAAAGCTACCACGAGGAACCGGTACACCGCCCTTTGATTCGAATTTCGCGATCTTGTCCTTGAGCGCACCTTGCGTCGGGGCATTTAGGTTGGCTGTAGGTGTAACAGCAGGAGACGTCGGCCGTTGTTGTTGAGTCTGAAGTCCATTTTTCTGCTCCAACGCTGCGATACGTTCCTTTAAGTTCACAGGAGGCACTTGAGTTCTTGAAGAAGACCTATTGATACATTCAGTAAGAACCAAGCAACACGCCACAAAAATCCCATCCCAACACCCAACAAAACAAAAACGGAAACATACATGAATGAACGACTTGAAAAGAACCAAAAAAAACTCCAAACGTCTTTGTCAGTGTTTCAATTTACAGACCGACCAGCGACTGTATTTCGGTCCTGGAATAGCAAAGCAAGAAAGGAGAGAAGCAATAGCTCGACGGGGTACAGCGATATGCACGCTGGCAGCAATGGGAGCTGAATGGGGGAGCTGAGTAGAAGTAATGGTTCAAATCACCGTGCCCGTTTGTTTTGATGGAGAAGCTGAAACTTGCCCTAACCATAGCCTAAATATGCTGACTAAGCCTCCGTATCCCAAATTAGGAGCGGTAGACGCCCAATCAAATGGACTGGACCATCGCGACAGATGAATGTTATATTACTGTTGTAACTAAGATGAGGCCTCACTAGAAAAGTGGGTTCAGTTATTCGAATGAAATACTGTAGTATCTCTCCTAGACGTCCCATGACGGTTTACTATGACCAGCCGGCCGTTCCGAAGTAAATTGTGTCACATCTTTCAGGGTCAGCACAACCGTACCGCAGGAGCACACATAATGAATAATTACTGCCATTTACATGAGCGCTGTGCGCGCTGAACGATTGAATGCTAATTGTACAGCCCTCCCAACACAGTCAAACTTTTTCTACTAATCAAGTAGCTGTACAATCAGTAGATGCTAGCATTCAACGACAATATACATGCAATATACACGACAGATTCAAGACAGCATACATACACATAGCAAACAACAAATTTACAATAAACGATATCAATATAGAGTACGATACGATACTGCACTCTGCAGTTTTTTCGAGTGTCATGTCAAAAACCATCAAGAAAAAAACACCATAGCCACGAGCGCGGGGATAAGACTCGGAATTCCTCCCAATACACCCCCCGCCCTCCTTGGCCTACCTGAACCCTCAAAGGCGTAGCGTAGCGCTCATCCCTGGCCCTGGCCCTGGCAGTGTCTACAGGCTATTCGAGTCACTAAGTGTTCCAAGATCAATGTCCTCGCCGGTCCTCCATGGACATCCGAAGGGTTGGTAAGGCTGAGTCATGAAAATCGGACAATGGCATCACCCCGACCTGGACGCGGACGAAGAGGCCAACGAAATATACCGATGATTGACCGACACCGACCCCTGCGTAACTTCCGCCAGAGCAAGCTCCCAAATACCAACGTCCTAGGGCACGTCGAAGACATTGCCCAGACGTAAATTGGTCGCTGGTACCGCAAGCGCTAGCGTCCCTATGTGCAGGTAAAACCCACACATCCCAACCCCTCCTCCGGACTCCGACCCCAACACATCCATTGCAAATCCCAAACAGATAAAGCAAATGCAGCAAAAGTCCTCCATAACTCGCTCAAGAACCCATCCCCATAAGCATCACCTCCAAAGTCCATATCATATGACACCAAACGCATAAGATCTCCCCAAGATCCAAGATCCAAGAAGTTCCCAGCCAACCCCGTATATACAACCCCATACTCCATATCCACATATCCATTCACAATCCCTCAACCGTCCGGCCACCCCCTCACATCGTTCCCGTCCCAGGGATCCCCCCACCCCCAGTCCCTCCTCCTCCCGCAGTCCCTCCACTCCCACTTCCACCTACCCCAGCTCCCGACCCCGACCCAGGCGTATCCGTTTTCCGATTCTTACTCCCCTTCGGTCTCCCTCTAGGTCTCTTCCCCGAAGGCCCAGACACGTCCTCCGGTGCATTCCTCTTTGTCGAGGTAGAAATAATCGAGGATGAGACGCCGAAAGTACCTGTTTGTGCGTGTGATGGTTGAGGCGTTGATGTGGGCGTGTGGCTCGCGCTACCATTGCCATTTCCATTGCCGTTTCCGTTTCCGTTTATTCGGCGTTCTTTGAGGTATCTAGAGAAAGGAAAATCGAGGGTTACTCAAGCAGCTCTTATACTGGCCCGCCCACGCTCCACGAAAAAATTGAAACCAAACACTCACTGAGCTTTCTTTTCATCCAACATACTCTGCAACGTCGGTAACGGAGGTTGTCCCAACTCCGCACGCAATCGATCCACGTCCCTTTTCGCAATAGCATACTCCCCATCTGACAACTCCGTTATCTTAGCTCTCAAATCCGCGCACCTAGCAGACCATTCAATCAATCAATCAGCCGAAAAAACTCCTTCAATAACAAAAAAAAAAAATAAAAGAAAAATAGAAATAAATCCTCACTCTTTCTCGATCGAAGCCTCCATCATATCCGCTTTATCCCTATCCTCATTAACCTGCCTAAGATGTTGCAAAAGCTTCGCTCGTTCTGATTCGAGTCTAAAGGGGAAGGTGACGACATGTCCAGTTAGAACACAAAGATCAAATTCAATAATATGAAATACAGACTTGTTCCTCTGCTCCTTAACATCCTGTATAGTTTTACTCTTCTGCTCCAAAGATGCATGCGCGGAAAGGATATGTGCGGTGTGAAGTTGGAGTGTTAAAGCGTGTTTTCTGATTGAAAAAGAAGAAGAAAATCGTGGCGATTAGAATCTATGTTTAGATGGAGGAATTGGAAAAAAAATGAAAATGAAAACTCACTTCAATTCTGCAGTCTTAGCCAAATGAACAAGATCCTTCGTCCAATCCCCCGTCGCAACTAACGGTCCACTCCCAGCTGACGTAGCAGCAGTAGCAGCAGCAGATGCCGGTGCAGGTGGTGTCGTCGTCGTCGCACCTGCCGCACCCGCGCTCGCACTCGTACTGGCCGCCTGCACAGGCGCAGGTGTCACCGAAGCCGTCTGAGCAACACCAACACTATGATGATACTGTAACGGCTGAGCAACATGCTGCTGCTGATGAGCATGCGTATGCGGAAGCGGATGTACAATATGCTGGTACTGATGATAATGATGATGAGTCGTATCCTGCGGCGCAACAGTCGTAGGCGTAGGCGCCGTCGACGAACTACCCTGAGTACTCGAAACTACAGCCCCATTAAGTACCGCTTGAGGAGTAGTCTTCGTTTGTGTTGCCGTCTGTGGAGAATTCGAAGAAGTAGAGGAAGCCCCAGGCGGACCAGCATAATGAACATATTGAGGTTGCACCTGAACTTGATGAT
>RCHF01000721.1:0-32648 GCA_003987895.1 Neonothopanus nambi
ATAATATTAGTGCTTCAAATTTCCGGGTTTGAGTCAAGGGGCGAAGCGACGATGATCTCTATATAATTAGTCTTCAAGTTATTGTGGCTCTAGCAGCGGACTACTCCAGTTCGTCGACTTTTACTGTCATTCCTGGGTTCAATTGCCACTTGCCATTCCATGAAAGGGACTTGAAAGAAAGTTGAAAGGGGTTCGCCCTCACGTTCGCCCACACGTTCGCCCATTTAATTTTGAAACTCGGGAAAGATAAAAAATTACGGCGGGGAAACTGGAACAAAAACAGTAAGTGTTACGGCCGGAAAATGACCAAAATTACCAGGCGGGAAACTTAAAAGGTATCGTTCCGTTTATCTGCCGATAATTATGTCATTTACCAAGCGAAACCTTTGTATTTTGTCGGGAGATAAAGATAAACAATGCCGGAGCCTTTTTCGGCCGAGAAAGAAAGCGTAAAAGATAAGATTAAACGGAACAAATCACGCTCGTAATTGTTGACTAATCCCGGCCGAGAAATTGGCCGTAAAATATTATTTATTTCAAAGCTTTTTCCCTAAATTATTACCTGTGGGAATATTAGGGCCCGGCGTTGTGTAAGCTTCTTGTCATGTTGTCGTGTGTCGTGTAAATGAAGTCTAGACAAAGAAGATTCTCCATGGATTGAGCGCGATACCAGTCATGTTCTAAGCATGCTAGTTGCCATCAGGATGAGACAAGAACAGCAGTTTTCGTGCCTGCTCTTGCTTCAAGATCCTAAATTCCTTCGAGAGTTCACCCAGAGCTTACAAGCCTGAAAGTTGAGAAAGTAGTTCGGTGCTATTTGAGAATTTCTCTGAGTAGGAGTCAAACGAAAACATGGTGAAAACAGTGCAAGAGAAAGTCCCAATGTGGATAAAAATGTACAGAATTAGATGAGATGGATGTGTCAGTGTCACGCCTTGCCTTGGGGCCGGCAGCTATGTAAACTTTCCTACGAACCCCTTCAGCCACCTTTCCCCACTACCGCCATGTCGTCCAACTGCCCGCCTCAGTTACATCTGACGCTACCAGCAAATACAACGTCCTTCAAGCGGTCTTTTGAACAATTCGGATTCGACCTTGAAAGCCCTGTTGGTGGCAGTGAAGCTGGCACAGGAAGCAGTAGTAGCAGACGGAATACTGGAGGCAGCAGTCTGAATGGAAACGAGAGGAATAAGAGGGCGAGAAGTGCAAGCAGTCTGTCTGATGGAAATGACTCGTTGAGAAGCTCCAGGTCGTCGACATATACCTCTGGATCGAGCGATACAAGTGTCAGCGAGGACAATGACCCACGGCCGGGGCCTTCAGGTCTATCTGCAACGAGACCAGCCACTATGACAGCTATACCTGCCGCTAGCATTGAGCGCTCATTTGATCCACCAAGACTGCCCACCCCAGACTTACCGGACATTCAAGACATTGAAATGCCTGATTATCAGCTCGAGAGCGACACAGACCAGCCTCCAACAGAGGAGCTTCCAACAACACAAACCTCTTCGCCGATTGGGAATCATAGACTGTCTCTTTCGAGATTCAGTTCGTTCGACTCGCACATTGATATCCTGCGACGCTCAAGATTACCTTCGCTTCATAGATCGCCTACACCTCCGCCCACTCTACCACCACTTTCTTTGACTGAAGATTCTAGGCCGCAGGTCATGTTTCTACCATCTTCTGCGCTACCCGCAACCACGCCCGGTCTTTTTGACTCTGGAATTCCCGCATCATCATCTTCGAGCCCCCAACAACGACCCTCTGACTCCAGTCCTGATGATACCCTGACTGATGAGCACGGTAAGTGGCAGGCAGCTCTGACATAGTGAGTGATTCTAACAGATATCGATTTGACAGATTCCCCACCCCGTCTTCCTTCGCCCGTACACCATTCCCCCCCTTCGTTGACCACGCCACTCCTGTCAACTTCCGCATCCCACCCGCCTGTCATTAACCTTGACGTTGAAGAGAGCACTTCTCGCGACGAGGACCCGGATTACGTTTCCTTCAGGGAGCGCTTAAACAATGCGGTAGAATTGCTTGAAACGGACGACCTGCGTTCTTTCAGAGAACGATTGAGCTCAGCACTTGATGCTGTCAGGCCTGCGTCGGCCAATCGGCATTCCGGCAATAGTCAGGATGCTAGAGAACGTTCCGCCCCTTCACAATTCACGACATTGACATCTGCGCCATCCTTGTCAAGGAGCTCATCTGGACATAGTTCTGGTACACCCAATTCGATTTTGCAGCGGAATGGAAGCGATTCGTCGGGCTCGTGGAGGTCAAGCTTAATGAACCCTAGCGCAAGCAGTAGTAGCATGGGCGCGCGCCCATCCCGGCTCAGAGACCTATTCGGCGCTACGTCCTCATCAGGACCATCCACTCTCAGGCTTTTAGGCACACAAGAAGCCAGATCTGGGTCGTCGACACCTGCTTTGTACATACCTTCGTTGTCGACGCCGACTTTGGACTTCAATGAAGGCACACTCAGAGAGGACGACCTAACTTCTGTTGCCGATCATGAAGACATCTCAGATGATAACGAAATCTCTTCCACTGCTGCAAATTCATCATCTTCATCTCGCACTGCTCGACCTGCTTCTACTCTCTTTAGTCATTGGCCCCCTCCACCTTCACAGCTCTCCCATCCTGGCCCACCCCGGTCCTCACATCAAACATCTGCAAATCCTTCCAGTCAATCTCGTCCAACGCAATCGCTCCTGCGACGCCAGTCTACCCAATCCACAGTTTCTAATAACTCCCCATCTCCGTTCTATTTCGATATAGATTTCGAGAGAGATTTCTCGACGTGGTTTTCACCCTCACGCGTAGAACGGAATGAGGGAATTGCTTCTGAACAAGCTCTAGACGAAGACGAAGATTTGGATGGGTGGAGATATTTGTCTCGGAATGAAGTGAGGCGCCGGAATAGACCGCTCACCCTACCTCCTTTCACTCCGTTGTCAACCACAAACCTGGGAGGAAGATCTTTACCAACGGCTACTACCGCGTCAGTTTCGGGTCTCGCAGACAGACTCGGATATAACGAAGATATCATCAATACAATGTCTTCCGCTCGTGACGGTGCTGAGTCTAATGCGGCAGCTCCTGCATCCACGACCTCGAACGCTGCGACAGCAGGTTCTACTTCTAGTGTGTCGAGTACTCGAGCACCGCCTTCTTTAAGCTCGTTAATTGCCAGAGACAGTATGGACAGCCCAGACGATGACACAGATGACACATCCGAACAGGATATGGATGTTGACGTGGAACCTTGGAACACCCGTGGCGAGATTCCGTTTGAAAGACCGCCCAACGCTCTCTCCTGGACGGAAAGGCATGAAGCACGTGAGCGGTTCCTGGATAACGCAAGGCGGAGGTACTTTGAACGGGAGGTGCTTGGCCGTGAAGCTACGGAAGGAAGAGAAGAGAGGAGGGATGGAAATGAAGGAAATGGCTCAGCCAATGCTGGGTATAGACTTACTGGTGAGTTTATGATCAGACGGGTGGCTTTTATTAATTTCTACGATTTGTAGCACACGAAGATGACTCTCGACAGTCCTCGTCCGCCCCCACACCATTACGCTGGCAGCTGCGATGGAATGAAGCCTTGGAACAGAGCCTGGATTTCTCTTTTGTTGATGAGGACGAAGATTCTGATGCAGGTAGAGAATTGTCTGAGTCGGAGAGGATATGGAGAGTTTCAAGGAGGCTAGGACGTGGTCTTCGGAATGTTACTGGCTCAAACTCGAGCCTTGTTGCAGAGAACGGGTCCAGAGCTGGATCGACTGCTCGTTCACAACCTACTGAGCCAGGTACGTCATTCAATAATTCCATTGTGGTAAGCTTGTCTTTTAATTTATTTCCTGTTTTAGATCAGAGATGGCGTTTCCTTCCTGGTGAGTATCGAGTCTTTCATTGCACGGTCATTATGACTCATGACTTTTCTCAGGCGGTGAACCTCAGGTCGGACCTTCCAATGGCCTTGCGTATCGTCGTGCGCGGTCGCGGATCTCTGGCTCGACACGGCCGGGCGCTTCAAATTCTCTCATGGCAGAGAACGCTGCTGAACTTAGGCGTCAAAGTGCTCATGCAGACCTCATGGACCACCTTGGCTCGCATGGTCATCCGTATTCTTCAGACTCTACCTCACGGGACTTCAACCACTTGAGGCCAACCTTCTCTCTTGGTCGTCGACCAGATGCACCGCGGAATGATGCTTTGTACACGCATCCTAGCCCGGCGAGCTCGCCGGTTCTTCCTCCCTTGTCATATCGATCCTTACCTTATAGTTCACCAGAGATCCCTCACAGTTTCACAGAAACGTTCTTGGAGAATCTCCGGGAACGGGAACGGGAACTGCAAGAACAGAGAGCCCGCGAGCAGTCACCCCAGCGTCCGTCTCGAAGGTCGACAAGTCTATCCTGGCTTCCGCCTACACAGAACTCATCATCTTCAGGCTCGTCGTACCTTCCCGCCCCCACCTCTTCGTCACTTGGCCTCGATGCCATGGATGCTATTGAGGACGATCGCCGGCGGTCACGGTTACCGTCTTGGGCCGCCGAACATGCACTTCGTTCGTCGTCTCGTAGTCCGTCGCGAAATACGCGCCCGGAGCCTGCTCCGCGTCATACTCATAGCTCGTCTTGGTCGTCTTTCACGCGAGCGAGGAATGTTCCAGAGAGCGCTGCGTTCTTAGACTCACAGAGAACTACGATTTCTGATATGGCTCGAACGATCACGGATAATGACAACGAGTCGCTTCGGAATTCAGAGATTCGATTCGCAGCTCTTTTGGTCGCTCCAAGTGAGTTAGGAGCGCCAGCAAATAGAAGAACTACTGCCGCAAGTGCTTCGTCTCGTTCTGTCCCGCATCCTAACTCTCAGAGTCAGCGATTTACTGCTACACGCCAATACAATATACCACCTTTCATTCCGCCTCCTGATCTTGGTGATATGATGCTCGTACCGGAGAGCTTGTCTAGCAATCTTTCTGGCCCAGAATCTCCAAATTCTTTTGAAACTGAACGTATGACCCCTGCTGGCTATGGCCTTTTCAGACCTGATGATGACCTCTCGCGATCTCGGGATGCTCGACCATCTTCCCCTACTCCTCGTCCTGCCCCTCAAGTGCGACAACCTTCATCTGGCCCAGCCAACGACACTTCTGGTGGTGCGTCGGGGAGATACAATCACATTGATGTCGACTCTTTTGCACCTGGACCCTTTCGAAACACAATGCGACGACTGATAGATCAGGAAAGGTCTAGAAATGTGCCTTCGGAACCCCCTTTGATCCCCCCACTCGCTTTCGAAGATACGTTCTATGTTGCACCGAGATCTTCGAGGACTGCAGATAGTTTGGACTCTTATGTAAGCGTTCTATTATAATTAAATGTTGAAAAATATCTAATGTGCATTATACTCCAGAATGCTCGCACCGCTAACCAGCATAGAAATGAAACCAACGGCCCACCTACTACTAGCATGATCAATAGAGACTTCGGTCGTAGAGGTCCGCCTTCTGCCCCCTTGAATAGGTCAACTCCTCCACGTTATGCGCAACGATTGAGGTCTCCAGAAAGGGAGTCGGATTCAAATCGACGTAGGCCGGATGATCTTCATAGACTGATGACTAGCCGGGCGAGACTGGAAGCTTCACTTCTCGATGGATCTTTGCCTTCTTCCGGAGAGGCAGCACCCTCCCACAGTGACCTTGCAGGACTCAACCATGCAATTGAAGTCCTGAGGCCTGATGGATTATCTGAAGCGCGCTCTCACCAGCTGATCAATCGATTCCGTGAAACAAGGAATGCTAACAATGCTCTTAATTCCTCGACTTCCCTTTGGGGCAACTTGGAAAGTGACAGCAACACCAATAACAACCGTCCGTTCCGATACCCCACTACAGCTTGGTACAGGAGGCTTAGTGACAACGCTTTGAATGCAACAGCGTCCTCTACAGCCACTGACACTAGAGCTGGCGTTACAGCTACGCGCCGCAGACCTTCCCCGGCTCGCGGGCTTGACAGATCCGAGACTATGCATGAACATCGCTCAAGTTCAATTGGTAGAGGGAGGCTATCCGCTGCTAGAAGTAGGCATAGGTTGCCCGAGTCCAACTCGCTTGGAGAGCGAGACTTGCCTTTGAATGACCTTCTCGGACCGTTCGCCAGGTTCAGGAGGGGTCGAGGCAATTTCAGCTTGGGTGATTTCATGGTGAGTAACATTACTTGAATATTACTAGTACACTCTCTGATCATTGTTTCGTCACAGCGTGATGAGGATTTCGATACTTCATATGAAGGTCTCATTTCGTTAGAGGCCACTCTTGGCGAAGTTAAACCGCGTTCCACTCCCGATCGTGTGGTAGCTAGTCTGGAAGCTGGCTTTTTCAAGGACTGGGCAACAGAAGACTCTGATCAACGCTGCCCGATTTGCTTAGACGATGTATGCATTGCTTCTTATCAGAGAATTCTTACCATTCATCACTAAATTTATTCATTATTCTCAGTACAAAGCTTTAGATCCGGTTCTCAAGCTCAACGACTGCTCGCACTGGCTGCACAAGAGCTGTTTAGAGGTAAGCTGTTTGCTGTTACTTCGTGATTGGGAAGGCTGACAGTACTTTACAGCAATGGCTGAAAGGCGCTAGCACCTGTCCAGTCTGCCGTAAAGCAGTAAAAGGTGTTCAACCTCATCGTCACCCACGTTTACGGCCGCAACCACGTCCATCCCTCAATATCAATACTGAGGCTGGTCCAAGCCGTGTTGGCAACGCAGGCCGCTCAAACACTGGCTCTGCCCCGAGCTCCGGCAATAGCAATAACGCCGAGGCAGGCGATAACTCGGGTACCAATACAAACGGGAACAACAACAATGCGGGCACCTCGAACTCGTCAAGTACAGGTAGAAGGACTCGACCGCACTTTATGCTACGTCGTCCATCGCCTCCTTGATGACATTACATACAACCCAACGTGAAACCTGTGAATTGTCGAATTTTTGAACAGTCCAATTTTTCTTTGACTTATTTACGATTATCTTTACGACCCATCTTCAGTTTCTCTTGCTACCTATTTTGTTCTCGATACACAGCAGTACCTTTTCTGTATATTCTGTACTTGATCTTTCTTTAGCAATTCATGTAATTTATTTTCAGTCTTGGTGTATAAGTAGTTGTATATGGATTTCTATATGATATCACCTTCGGGTTTGGTTCTTCAAGCTGTTCTGGAGCTGTAATACCAGTTGCACTGTGAGTATTTAGGATGGTTTTGACGATATGGGTTTATGTACTAGTCTTCTAATTTCTTCCGGCTGTTGCTAGTAAGTACTGCATAATATCTATCATCTTTAACCCTTCATATACTTGATCTACGGAGCCTGGGTCCTGGGACACTACTTTACTAAGGACTGGGAGTAGAAATCGACTCGTCATTCACCTTACAATCGGCATGCTTTCTCAGGACATACATATGTAAGTACTTGAAACGGCAACCAACCGCTGGTTCAGTCTGCGTTGGCGTTCCGGACTCCGTACCCTGCCTATTCAGATATTCGTCACTCGTTCAGAAGTTTTTTTACGTGTTTCTTGCTGTACAATTGCAGGGTTGACTCGGGTGTAACGGCAAATGACAGCATGAGGCCAGAAGCGGGCAGAGAAAACATATCAAGAGCCTAGAGGGTTTTGAAGGCTCCACTCTGTGACTTTGTGAGAGAACGAGCCGGGATGCGCTGTAAAGTACAGGTGGAGCCAGACGTGCCATAGCAACAGCGATACTGATACTCCAACTCTCTCCCGGAGTCCAGCATCTACGTGGTGTCTTCGCTCATGGCTGATCCTTATCCGGACGAACGGAGGAACATGAGTATGCGTGACTTAGAATGGACTGGCGGTCAACTTATCCTGAACTTCTCAGAACTTATCTCACACCAAAGACAGATGCCGAGAACGGAAGAGCCTGGAAGAGCAGGATTCGGGAAAAGGTTCAATTTATCGTTTCAGCTTATGACTTTCTAACATATGGACAATACCTATTTCCGATGTTTAATTTTAACGGCCTAATGTAAAGATGCTTACTCCGTAGGCAAGAAATGCTTAATTCACGTCACTCAAATCTCCGATCAAAGAAGAGAAAACTGGTATTAGGGAAGTGGTATTAGTACGATACGGTACTAAGCGTAATACGTGAAGGGAACGACACTGGGGAACATCACCACCGGGACATTTCGAGTGAAAAGTTTAAACGACTAACACAACAGATGACGAAATGGCACGGCAGAGCTACGACTCAGCACCCGCTCCAAAGAGTACGCTGCGCTCGAGAGAGCACTTAGGCGTAGGAAGTGATGGTGGCAATGACTGAGGTAGCAGTGGTAGCCATCATGGTGGAAGACACCGAGATGGAGGACCAAGAGACACCGAGGAAGCCGAAGTAAGAGGTGAGGCCAAGGCTAAGAACGATGGAAAGAACATCGCCGATGAGGGGCAGCAAGATGGCGAGGAGGCCACCGACAACGGAGAGAATGAGTTGCAAGAGCTCAGAGACGGCAATGCTAAGAGTGAAGCAATTCAACAATCAAGACTACTCAGATCGATAACTAACACTTACACAAGGTCGCAGAGGAGAGGGTAGATGACTGTGTATTCAGCAGTAGCAACGACCTTGAGAACGACAGCAATGGCACCGAAGATCAACTAGAAAACATGGAATCAATGAAATGCCAGGTAAGATCTTAAAGACACACTTACAGCAAACAAGTTCGAGATAAGGTGGCAGATGTCGAGGAGAGAGAGAACACCGGTAGCAGTAGCGAGGACAACATCAAGACTCTGACCGACGAGGAGCTTAACCTCAGAGACGGCATCCGTGATAATACCCGTAACTTCAACGAGAATGGGCTTCACAATCTCAGCTGTGCAGTTCTCCTTGGTGATGTAGGCTGAGAAGAGAAAATCGYAAATAAATATCAAGCGGAAGRKRAAAGGAAACACYGGATACTTACTGAGCTGGATAACGAGGGGCTCAACTTTGGTGGTGACTTCCTCAATGATAGTAGGAAGAGCGGAGCATCCGCAGCGGGCCTCCAACACCGACAATGCGTTAGAAACGGGGGCAGGAGCAGGAGCAGCCCAGGAGAAAGCCGCGCAAGCAAGGGTGGCGATGAGGGAAACGGTGCCGAAAGAACGCATTTTTAAGGATAAGGAGAGTGGTGTATTAAAAGAGAATGTGAGGAGTTGTGAAGTCGTTGAGAGCGAACGAAGACGAGTGAGAAACAAGTCGATGAGGGATAGAATCAGGAAAGGACTCCTACTTATACCTTTTCGCCTGTGGGGTCACGGGAGGAATGGTTCGTTTGCATTCTTGAAAAAAATTGTATTAGTACGGCTAAAGGACGTGGTTCAGAATTCAACGGTCCATTCACCGTCCAGGTGTAACTCTGTTGGGAGGGATCGATGATCGTAAACCAGTCGTAAACGGATCTCCGTATTTCTCTTTACGTGAGCTCCAATACTCCATATATCAAAGCCTTAGAGTGTCAGCGCTGGACCCTGCATGCTAGAACAGCAACCAAAGCCTTACCTCGCTCTGTATTCGTTCAACAGGCAGGCTACGATGAGCATTGAGCAATAAACCTGATCTTGGGCTACCTGGTGAGTATGTCAAAGCTGTTGAAAATGAAACTGCAAATCCCCGAAGCGAAGTAGGGCGGAATTTGTCTGGGAGGCGGAAGTATAATTCAAGAAGCTACTATTACTAACGGTCGATCCCGATATATCCGAATTGAGCATTCCTGCAAGACAGAGACCATCAGTGTCAGTAAAACACAGATAATTCAAGCTGAATCGATTCGAAACACATCCCCGTAAAGGAATCAAAAAACATGTTTTTCTGCCTTGAAAAAAATGCAAGCGCTGGAAGAAGCTTCAAACCCGATCAAATCAAACCTGAGGCCTGAGGCTTGAAATTTCGTCACCGATGAATTACCGCCGTTCCGTACTATTACGATGTATGTAGACGCTGCCCGACATTCCGTAAGGCATCAAAAGCAGAAAAGAAGCGGCTCTCACATATGTAGGGTTTTCTAAGTGTCAATTAAACGTCAATCATTCTTCACAAGCACATTCAGCACATCGTCCATGCATATGTCTTGCACGTTTTCGCCTGAAATGAGACCTGATTGAGACCTAAAAACATCGGTAGTTTACCCACGAGGAAGAGGAGGGAAAAAATCCTTACCTGCGCTTACGATCAACCGTACTGGCTTCATACGTAATCGTCTAAAAGCAAAAGTGACTGTTGAACGTTGACGAGCAAACGGCGAAGGTCGCTCAATGGCCACGATTTCCTGCATACCCGCTGAATTCGGGTGAAAGATAGAATTTGCCAGACAAACTCCCGAAAAACTATCTTACTCGCAGTACCTGCAGCAGAACGCGCCATTGTTCCTACACTAATCCAGAAATGTGAATGAGTCTCCTAGTCTCTCATGAATGGGACCTGAATGAGACGCTGCCAGCGTAGGTTAACCCTCCTATCCTTCTTGGCTAGTTGCACGTCACATAAACATTTTACGGTAACTTACGCGACGTGAATCAGACCTGCAGGGGAATATTAACCTGTAGAATTTGACAAGAGACGCAAAGCATACAGAGATACACACACTGCACAATATCCGACGGAAGGGTAAGAGCACGGAAGAAGGCCTGCTTGTCTGGCCGCGATGAATTCCGACGGTCAGATCCCCCGGACTTGAAGTTCTGCCAGAGTGAAACACGAACGTCCAGGAATAGGCAGTCGTATTCAGAACATATCCTTCACAGCTCCCTCACAGCTCAAGAGCCAGCGCTCGGTGTGTCACTTGATCAGGAGTTCGTCAGGCGATAGCTACCAAAACGACATCAAACGATGCTCCACAATCGATATTGATTCTTGCAATTGAGAATAGATAGTCAATCAATGTTATGCGGGAGGACTAAGGAGGCTCCAAGTCGTCAGGTCAACTTTAATCATCAGGAGTTTCATCAAGGACTTAGGAGTTTGCCACTGCCCGTCGGGGTTTGCCTGTAAGACTCTTTTCTGGAATCTCAAGGAATCTGGAAAAAGGAAAGGTTAGACAACTCTTGCAATTGAAGCCGACGATACAGGATCATTCCACGAGTGTCAGACAAAGGTCAGAAAGGCGCAGGTGACAGTCTCTGACAGTCTGCAAGCGTTCAGAATGAATGAAAATTGATCGTGTGTCATTTTTCGAGTGTTGAGATACGCAGAGTTGGGGATCCAATGAAGGAGCAGGAGGCGGTAGGAGGCGGTTACTGGTAAATTGCAGAACACGCTACCGTGTGTGTATGTAAGCAAGTGTAAGCGCTGAAACACCGAGCGCTTAGCGCCGGCAGACAGTCAGGCCTTCAGGCCTCCCTGACTTTCTCTCGCCACGACGCTAGATTCAATCTTTTCAACTTGTCGAGAGTTACTCGACGCCCTCCCTGATTGGTTGCTACGTCTTGAACGTCCTTGCCTTCAGGTCTTCGATGTCAGTTTCCGGTCTTCCATGCAATCTGTCTCCCCTTGCGCAGGTTCGAGTTTAGGAAACATTCCACAAGTCACTGCCTATCACTGCATGCTGCATGTGCAGTGCCGTTACCTAACAAGATGGTCTTGATTCTTGAATACGCATTGAAGAACCAGGATATACCTTGACTGCGAACAATCGCAACCAGAGACCTCTCGGAACGACGCGAGCCCTCGCGGGTTAACTGGTCAAAGTTGTTTCTCCAGGGTCTCTGCCGAGCCTGGAGCTTGGATTTCAAAAAAAAAAAAGGAATACAATACTCTCAATCTCCGAGCCCGCTACCCACCACTGTAACCTGGCCGTCTCACTGTCATTTCTCGCTCTATCTTTATGCCATCCCCGAGCTCCGCCTCAGTTGAAATGACGATCTTGCGGTGTGTCTACTTACCGTGGACGGCTACACTAGTCGCTAGGATGTGGCATTATCTTTCGATGACCTTCACTTAGTAGAGGTCAATCTACCCCAGATCGACCCTAGAGGCTGCATCAGAAGGCATTCACAGTGAGTCGCTAGAAGTCAAGAAATTCAGAACGACCAGCGATTGTCTTCTCGTCCTTTTCTTGCTTTTCCTTCTGCTCCTCTCGAGCTTTTCTCACCCTGCCCTTTCACTAATTTGCGCTAATAAGAGAGAAACTCTGATTCTTCACTGGCACGGACAGAAGGCTTGCCTCTCGCTGCTCGCATGTTCAATGACTCAAAGAACAAGACACCACCGCGTGGGTTCCAGGATATACTGCGTCGCATGTTCTGTGGGCTTCTGTGACTGTGACGCTGTCCTTGTATCCTGTGGAGTAAAAAGTGATGGGGGATGTGATATGGGCCGTGTAAGTCGAATGGACGACGTACGTATGCACGTATACGCATATCCGTCTCTCTCCTCCTCTTTCTTCCCTCCTCCTTCTGCAGTAGCGCTACCCCCAAAGAATTCGCCTGCGGACCTACGTGATTAGAAGACGAACATATATTGCGGGAGCTTAGTGCAGTAAGTAATTCTAGACGACTGTAAGATGCCTGCTTTATTCCTAGAACCGTGTATCGTACGAACTCTGCTATGCGATGCTTGGTTATTATCTCCCTCCTTCCGATTTCCGAGCCTTCCGAGTACAATATCCTCGATACTCGAGCGCGGGCCAAGCCCTTGTTCCGACGGATATCAGCCTGCCCCAAAACTATGTGTCTAGCTGGTCCACAGCCCTTTCGTGGTTTATTGCATGGGAACACGGATGCATAGCACCGCCGGCACATAAGGCAATGACACGACAGGCTTCAGTAGACCCTACATAGGGTCGCGTATTCAACTTTCTTGTCCCTTCGAGCTTCAAGCTTTAGGTGCCTAGGCCTTCAAAGCTTCAAGCTTCAGGTCTAGGGAGAAAGCCTGCTTTCTCTTTCATCTGGATTTTTCGTCCTCGAGTAAGACAAACTTAGTATGTGCACGCACGATAGATATCAAAATGAATTTCTCGAGTTGTATGTGATCCTCAGACGCCAAAAACTTTGATGGACCTTCCTCCTAGTGGGGATACCGCGGATCGAACGCGGGACCTTTAGAATCCGATACAATCACTTCAGTCTACTGCTCTCCCAGCTGAGCTATACCCCCGATGCAGTGAGATGAAAATTACAGAATATCAGCAAAGGGTTAATTATTCCCACACTCTGAGTCTCAGCCCCTCCCTCAGGCTTGTGCCTCCACACCCACATCTACACATGCCATGCTCCCTTCTCTCGAAACAGTCGAAACCGTCGCAAAAGGATTCTTCGCTACAGCAGCAGGTCTAGGGACTCTAAGCGCAGGTTTAATCTACTACGGTCAAAACTTCCTCATCTACCCCTCAGCCTACATCAAACTCGGACCTGAACGCGCTTCATCTTCCTCATCTCCCGATGAACCAGATACACCAGAATCGTATGGGTTGTATCACTCAATGGTGGACTTAAGAACCTCAGATGGGGAGATACTCAAGTGCTATTTATTACCTCAAAGAAAAGAGTTACCTAGGGCAAAGAAGTTTACAACGTTGCCTACTATTCCTATTTCTGCTTTGGAAGGGTATACTTCTTCGTCGTCATCATCTTCAACATCTCTACTCGAATCCCTAACGGATGACGAATTCGCACGTACTCGACCTACAGTTATTATGTTTCACGGGAATGGTGGAACGGCAGCGCATAGGATTCCTTTGGGGATGCTTTTTCAACAGGTTATGAGGTGTAATGTGTTTGCTGTTGAGTATAGAGGGTATGGAGAGTCTAGTGGGACGCCGAGTGAAGAAGGGTTTAAGAGGGATGCTCAGGCTGCGTTGGAGTATGTTATTGGGGGCGGCGATGAGAGGGTTAGGGGGACTCCGGTGATAATTTACGGTCAGAGTATTGGTGGGGCTGTTGGTATCGATCTAGCTAGTAGGTTCCCGGATAAGGTGAGTTCCACCAAAGGACCCTCTTTCTTTCTTATTATCGTCATTGTGCTGAAGAATAAGGTTAGATCGAATCATTGATTTTGGAAAATACATTCTTGTCATTACCACTACTCGTTCCGCATGTTTTACCCTACCTAGCACCGTTTAGGTTTCTGTGTCATCAGAAATGGGAGAGCGCGGCGAAGGTTGTTGGGCCTTTAGAGGTTGATTCATCGAAGCGCCGACGACATCGCCAGCGGCACGCCCATGCCCTCCTTACACTCGAGCATATCGAGCGAACGGTGAATGGAAATGTGGGTCGTGTGGAGGGTGCTAAGAAGAGGGAGGAATATAAGGGTATACCTAGGGAGATGAAGGTTTTGTTGTTGAGTGGGGCTAAGGATACGTTGGTGAGTTTCGAGTTATGAGTCCGAGTTTGAGGCAGAGGTTGTCCTATACCTGCTCTGTCGTTTCTTTTAATCGTTCTTGTTATCTGTATATACTAACACACCATTCAACCCGAACAGGTCCCACCACAGCACATGAATCTCTTACGAGAAGTATTCAAGGCCAGACCGCAATCGCGTTCTTCCTTCTCCGAATCTGAGTATGAGGATCCGGAGGAGGATAGAGTTAAGGAAGAGGAAGATGATACAACTCGTTGGGCGGAGTTTGAGTTTGGAACGCACAGTGAGTTGGATGGTTTCTATCCTTAGCTTATTTATAACTCGCTCAAATTACCTTTCACCGAACAGACGATACTACGGCACAAAAAGGGTACTGGAATGTTGTTGGGGACTTCGTGGCGGAGGTTGGGAGAGTGTGGAGGGGGGGAGAGAGGTAGGGGCGGGTAGAGGATTCGGTTTGTAGGAGATGGATCCAGGATTTTTTTTATTCTTCCTCTGACTTATTATTCTTTTCCCTTATTTTTCCCTTGTCGTATTTTGTTCTCTTTTAATCCTTTTCTCTGGCGCTAGTTCGAATGCCCTGCCTTTTTCTTTCTCTGGCCTCTTCGATTTCCTTACACCCAAGTTCAGATTCGATACTCATGGAAATGGATGTGGGATACGTTATGTGTATATATATGTATGCGATGCCCTTGATACTCTAACTTCGGCGTGAGCTTGAGACTTGAGGTTTACAGGTACAAAGATACTTAGCGCAAATACCCATATGGCTGTGGCTTTCCATCATTTTCATATGGGGGTATAGCTCAGCTGGGAGAGCAGTAGACTGAAGATATCTAATTCTAAAGGTCCCGCGTTCGATCCGCGGTACCCCCAATATACAGCTAAGAGTTTCTGATTTTTGTCTCGTCTAGAGGTACAGCAGTTGTGTATGTTTTTTCCCCAGCTGATTCCACCCTTCGTCCACTGGACGTATTTCAGGAATCACTGATCAAATTTAGTTGAGAAGGCCTTCGGAGAGCTTTCCCTGCTAGGTGCGTAGTAGAAAGCGTCGTTTGGTTTATCAATTCAATAGCCTTGACCTGATCTCATCAGCTTGACCGATGGCTTGTATGTGGAATGTATACTTCTAACTCGCTCAGCGCTGTTGTAGAAGGTCATAATCACTGGAGGGAACAACATGACGGAGCTCGATTTACATAGTTGGTCACTGGACCCAACTTGGATTTCGCTTCCACCACTGAACACTCGGCTCTTGTACCACATACACGCCCGTCTCCCCATCGCTCTCCGCACCCAAGTTAACTTCGATTTACGTCTTTACGCCCGCTCTGGCTTCACGGCTCACCTGAATTCTCCAGGTCTCGTCTTTGACGCGATACAATGTAGAGTTTATGCGCGGTGGTACGTTCGTTAACTTCGATATCAGAACTCACGGAATTCATGGTCCTCATGGTCTCCCAGTGTACACTGTACACTGACTGACAGTCACGCCTTTCTCAGTCGACTAAATCGAAATCGCGCGTTGCGGACTCGCTATTCGCAGTTGAGGACGTTCGATAGCAGGGTTCCTTTGGCCCGGGAGAATTTAAACGGGAATCTCGTATAGCTTGAAGGCTGATTCAGACTTGGAGGCGAGATGTGATGAATCCCGGTGGGTCTCGGTGCTATTGATCTCTTCTACTTTCCCTGACATCTACGCCAGTGATTACACGCACAGGACACAAGCACCTACCTCTACGCATGCGTCAGCGCATGCACCTACCTCTATCCACGCGTCGGCGCATGCACCTACCTCTATCCACGCGTCGGCACATGCACCTACCTCTATCCACGCGTCAGCGCATGCACCTACTGCCTGCAACTACACCTACACCGTTACCTCTCCTCTGCCTGATGTGTGGGGAGTATTGCACTCGGTTATCATCGGGGGTATAGCTCAGCTGGGAGAGCAGTAGACTGAAGTGATTGTATCGGATTCTAAAGGTCCCGCGTTCGATCCGCGGTACCCCCACTGATGTGTGTTTGAGAGAGTTGTTTTTCCTTGAGGGAACACTTGGAGATGGGACGTGGAGAATTACCTGTGCTTGCTGGAATCACGGATACACATTGCAAACTCGGAGTCGCGTTGACTTCATGGCGCTTCATGCCTCTTTTTTGTTTTTAGTAACAGGTTTAAGCTTGAGATACGACTTCGATGTCCTAACTGCTAACTCAGCTCGACTTGACTTGGCGCCCACTTGAATTGACATTGGGGAGAGGAATTGGAGGTGCTAGGTAAACTGAGAACTCCGAGTTGGGACATTCGTTCAATCTGTCCTATGGGTGAGCAGTGAAGAGGCTGGAGGATGAGAATAGGAGCAGCATGGCGTTGAAGTGAGTGTGCGCACTGCTGTTCAGCGCTGCTCAGACGTGCTTTGCCTACTAGAGAGGTGTGGGCCAGTGCAGAGCATGGCAGTACAAGTCCTAATGCCTTGTTTTTTTGTTTTCTTGCCTGTCAATGCAATACCACTGTCAAAATATATGTTCAAAGTGTGAATAGGACTCAGCCACTCAGTCTCTGAATCTGATTGGATAGAATGACAATTAATAAATACTTACATGCCATATTCAAGTTTGCAATACCCTTCTAAGTCTTTCTAGACCTCTCCTCATTACTTGCTTACTTAGAATGAACCTACTTGTTTCAATTTGTATGCACTGGACATCATACAGTAGCTGTCCTTACTGTACTAATTACACACAATTACACCCTCTGTCTTTTGGCTTGTACCAAATATCTGGGAAATTGCCTCTGTATATGCTGCTTAATTGAGAAGTGGCAGGTTAGCCATTTAGGAAATAAGTTGGATATGCGGCTTTGTATTGTGAAGCAGTGCATAGACAGCAAGTTTTGTCAAGATAGAGTTGAGACAGCTCAAAAGTTCATTTTTGAGCAAGGTCTTGGAGTAGAGAGTGCTGCAGTGAAGAGAAAACTTGATGATGAATCTCTGGTCCCAACTTGGGTAAGAATATCTACATCTATCTTAAAATTTAAACTAAGATATTCTTTTAAGAATACCTTTTCAGCAAGATTATTACCATTTGGATTCAACTACTTTTCTCTCTTTGTAGTTGATCTGCTACATGAATTTGAGCTTAGTGTATGGAAGAATATCTTCTCTCACCTTGTTTGAATTCTGCATACTTTGAAGGATGACTCTGTGGCTGTATTGGATCAATGGTATGTACTCTGAAGTTTCCAAAGCAACAATATCACTTATTCTAGCTAAGATATCGATTGGTGCCAACATTTGGTAGAACAACAATTCAAAAATTCCACAATAATGTCTCAGAAATGAAAAAGCTAGCTGCTAGAGAATTTGAGGATATTTTGCAGGCAAGAGTATATCAATCTGTAATAGAAATTTTCCCTCAAAGAATTTTTTAGTGCTCAATGCCTTGCTTTGAGGGTTTGCTCCCTTCAGAGCATGACAAGAGTGTTCAAGATCTATTATTTGATTGTCTTGCCTGGCATGCTTATGGCAAACTTCGTATTCACACAGATTCCACTATTTGCTCATTTGAGGAAGTCACTGTGAATCTTGGAAAAAGCATTCATACTTTTTCCAAGAAGACCTGTACTGCCTTTGAGACAATGGAACTGCCATGTGAAGTCGAGGCTCATATCTGATGTTGGAGCAGCAAGATATCTCAGCTCTCTGATAATACTACAGTCAAGAAGCAGAACTTGACTCCAAAGCAACATCAGTTCAACATGTCAACTGAAAAGCTTCATTTTCTAGGAGATTACCCACATTCCATCTGCTACTATGGAACTACTGACTCATACACAACTCAGATTGTATGTATGTTCTATACTTTTCAACTCTCAATAATACTGACTTGTAATTCAATTTCTAGAGTGAAGCATAGCACCAATAAGTCAAGCAACTTTATCAACAGACAAATAAACACCATCATGAGAAGCAGATTGCACAACATGAGCAACACCAATGTGTTTTATGGAAGATCAAACAGCAAGTTGGTACTACCTCTACTAGAGAGAAAAGAAAGTGGCTGGTTCCAGGGTTCAGTGACAGTGAACCCTTGTCTAAAACAGATCCTAATATGTGATATCATATGGCAAACAGCCAACATTTTCCAGAAGATCTCTCTACCTTTCTAGAAAATGATGAAAATGATATAGCTCTCAAGGTGAGTGCTACTACTATTTGTTGGAATTACTTCGATGTATATCGTAGAATTACACTCAGTCAGCATTTGAATATGCTCACTCAGCTATCTTGCATGTACCATGAGGAACATGGTCAGCAGTACTAGGAACTAGACGTAGAAGACTATACTTATTAGTTAGTCACAGCTCTACTAGTATAAGAGCACCATATGCTATGTACTCACGTATGACAGTTACATATGCTAGCCTCGTGTAGTATTACTGATCACTCACTTGGCATTATATCTTTAGATACAAGTAGTTATACTTAGATATGCCCTACGCCCTATGGTAGATAAGCAGCATGTATATAAGTACCTTGGAATCCTCTCTAGGAGGATAAGTGAATATGTTTCAATAACATCCCCTTCACTCGTCTTTACTCTCATTGAGCCTTCGCTCACTATTGAGTGTCCTCGACTGGGTTCATTCGACTGCTCTAAGGTTAACACCTTGCTGCGCTCACACTATTCAAGAACAAAATTTCAAAATCATTTATGCCCTTGACATAGGACTTTCTTCCAAAGCTCAAAAACCATATTCTTCATCATCTTCTTGGTCCAGATTCTCCTACAGAGTTTTCAGAAGCTGAGCAGTCAAACTTGACTTTTTAAAATGATTGACAAACACAAGGTGGTATGCATCAATTACACTACCTATGATTGCTGAAGAGCTCAAGACTCTATCAATCCTTGCACTCATCCTGATATCATGATGCTATGTTCTGAAGCATTATTCTCTGATACTCATCCATATATATATGGTTGAGTTGTTGGAATATTCCATGCAAATATACATCTTCAAGGCAACATCAAGACTGGTAAACAGAGAATCTCCAAGTGTATTGACTTTCTCTGGGTATGCTTGTATGAGCTTGACACATCATACAATGCAGGATGGAAAGCCAGGCATCTCTATCATTTGCACTTTGTAGCTGGAGATACAGCTTTTGATTTCATAGATCCTGCAGATGTTATCTGAGGAGTTCACCTTATTCCAGGCTTTCAATATGATTACTCCAGTGACATCCTGCCTGCAAACTCTATTGCCCATCAATTAGAAGTTTTCACAATTGAGGGTGGTAGAGCAGTAGAGGATGATGACTGGACTTTATTTTATATCAACATGTATGTGAAATTTTATCTTACAGCTGTTTGCAAAATCTTTGACAGTAGGTCAAGATTGAGTGGTATATATAGAATGAACATTTTGAGTGAACTTAGAGAAAAACGCTGTGAACCATGCATAGCTATGTACTAGTTGAACAATGATGTCATTGATGAAAAGAAGAGAAAGGCTCTCATACACTCAGCCTGCTTTTTCTAAGTTCACTCAAAATCTTTGTTCTATATATATATCATTCGATCTTGCCTTACTGTCAAGGATTTTGCAAACAGCTGTAATTCTTGGAATTAGCTTATTTTAGTATAGGTTTGCTGACCAGGACATGGCTATGCAGTTCCAAGGAAGTGGTATTGGACATCTGTCATTTCAAAACTATCTACATGCATTTGAGCAAGATGCAGGATTAGACAATCAAGTCTTACCAGAATATGATTCAGATGGTGAGACTGTAGCTGGTGAGAATGAGGATGGATCAGATATGGACATGGAAGAGAGCATGTCAGGGCTAGGAGATGAATCATGATAGAATTAGAGAAGAGGAGATAGCAGAAGAGGAGGAGGCTCTAGACAAGTCAGCCAGACTCAATTGGAGATATGGGCGCTGACTTTCTTGGACAAGAATGAACTTGATTTGGTGAGGGTAATCATGGGCCAAAGGAGATACATCTAGGTATTTTTATCTTGGTTTCTCTAATGCTTAGGAAATCTGACCATTTGACTAGGGTTCAATCGTTTGACTCAGAGATACGTTGATACTGCTCATCTGCAGGGGGTGATTGCTGCTGGTATGGAAAATAGTGAACTTGCTCTCTAGGATTCTTCCAAGGTTCTGGTGGTTGCAGGGTGAGTATTGCACTGTTTCCCTGGACATTTTGATTTCATGACGTGTGTTTTCTAGCTCCACTGAGGCTCTGATTCTATGAAATACATGGACTTCTCTGAGTTTTCTTGTTAGGTCTACATCTGGGACTTGAAGGATCCCAGTAAACCAGTAAACTTCATACTGCTGCACCAAGTACTCAAAGCACTAAGACGAAATCACTTCAGTTGCCTGGAATCAGCAAGTATGATACATCCTTGCTGGTGCTAGTAGAACCAGCTACACTGTGGTTTCGGACTTGAGGGTACTAAGTGTAAAGTGGTGGCCCATAGTGAGGGTGCAGAGACCTTAGTGGGGTAAATGAGTGTCAGAAATGTGGTCTTGCTGTTGGTGGAAGAGGGAACATGAGTGCCACTTCATGCCACCCAGATAATGTATGCCATATATACTGTATTGCAGGGAACCAAGCTAATTTTCTCTTAAGCTATCAGACTTGTTACAACATCTCATGCTCTGGAATCTTCGCAATGCTCATGTGCCTGAAAAGGTAAGGATCAAGTCTTGTCAATGTCAACCACTTTCCTGACAGTGCATCCAGATCCTTACCAGCCATGACAAAGGTGTCTTGTCACTTTCTTGGTGTAAACAAGATGCCAACCTTCTACTATCTTGTTGTCTGACAAGATGTGCAATTCACTGCTGCCAAGATTGGCAGCAGCAACCAATACTGTCCAGCCATCTGACATTCCCAGTATCTGTCTCACTGTCATTACCCCATCTGCTTCTGGCCTGTCTTTTGAAGCCAGCTCATCCATGAACAGTTCCTGGGCATCAGTCATATCAGTTGCATCACATATTGCTCCAAGAGCAGATGCTTTGACTTCATGAGAATGCTTTGTTCCCAGAAAGTCCAAGCCCGACTTGCCTGGTAACAAGGAGAAATTGTTTGACATGTCGGAGGGTCTACTTTGCATAGGGACAGTGGCTTCGAAATATATGTCAACCTGGCTGGTCTTGAGATAAGTGAAGGCGTGATGGTGAAGAGGAAAAAGTCTTGAGTGGACTTGAATGCACTGAGATGGGACACGTCAGGGCATCCCTGTATGAAATGATCGAGGAGATGTCAAGAGTGAGTTCTTCCCCAGTTCCTCTGTTGGCTGCATTCAAGAAAAGCAGCGCACCAGCTTTTCAACCTGTTTTCATTGTTGAGCCCAATACGGCATGTATTCACTTGACAAAGTCTTTCTAGGACAATGAACACAGTATTCTGGCACTCCAAAGATATTATGAGTTGCGAGACGAAGCTGAACACACTGGCATTCAAAGGAAGTGGATCTGGGTAGATACACCATTTTCATTATCTGCTTTGCAAAAGGTTAGTTTTAAACCAATTGTCTGTTCCACTTTTTTGATGTCTCCCCTTTAGGTTCTGAGCCACTTTGTCATCCTGTGGGGATGCAGGTGCTGGTAGCAGAGTGCTCTTGGGCACACACGGGCCATGACATGGCCCACTTCCTTCAGAATCAAAAGAGCATGATTCGAGCATGCCTAGCTGCACCATCTTCAGTCAGACCCTGTCAATCTATCAAGTACCTCAGAAGTCGTAAGAGTGGCGGTGTTGCTCGTTGTCATCTCCAGCATTCCAGCATGAACACCAGTGGAGCTAGTCTCAACTAGGCAAGGACAGTCATGTGATTGGGCATCTCAAATGGTCTGTTCATTGCCCCAAAGGAATACAGGATCAAATGGGGTCTGGAAGCTCACATATTTGAGGAATTGGGGGGCAAGAGGATGTGCGAGACTTGAATTGGAGAAATTACGAGTCCTAACAAAGGAAAGGACTCGTTTTTATAAGTGGTTCAGTTTATTCTCAGTTGTTCCAAATCAGGACAAGCATCCGTTCCAAATCGGGTTGAGCACCTGTTCCAAATTGAGCGAAAGTCGATGAATATGGTAATTTTACCTGTTGATTATTTGGGTTGATCCGTTTCTTTTGCTTCTTCTGCTATAAGTACCCTCTTTGCGTTTTTACTCTTCTTTCCTACCTTTCATTCGTTTCTCTGCTTCTCTCTGTTGACCTGTTGGTTTAGTAGCTCTGTACTTTTCTCGTCTTCCGCCCTCCCGCGTTGCATTTCACTGGCAGGTGGTTCCCGTGTGTTCAGTCGCCTTTCGTTGTGGCGCTCTTTTTGTTCTTGCTTTTCTTGGGTGTTTCTGCTTGTTTTTCAATGTGAGTCTGGTTTATTTCTTCTTTCCTCGTTTGTTCCTCTAGCTTCTTTTATTTCACCTTGTAGCTCTCTGTCGGTTCAATTGCTGTTCTTCCTATTCAGTGTCAGCCTTTGCACGTTTTTCCTTCTGGTCCTGTTTTTCCTCAGTGATGCTAGTTGTCCCACTCTCTGTGCTTAAATGCATCTGTGCTATTCAACTTTCCCTCCTGTCTGTTTTCCGTGTCTGCCTTGTTTTGATTCCCATGAACCTATTCGAGATTGTGTGCCTCCTTGACCGTCTTGGTGAACCTGAACTCCTGGTGGGTTGGCTGCAGGCCTTTTTTCTGTGTATCTTCTTTGACTCGCTTACCTATGTTCGATTTCTATGTTTTAGCCTGGTCAGCTATCTTTTGAGTGCCTCTATCTCCCTTCCGACAGCCCTCTTATTGTCCCGTTTTCCATCGCGGTCGATCCTCATCATTTGGGCTGGAACGTAGCTCTTGTACTCCAGCTTCTTCGTTCTCCCTGGGTCACAGACCTCCTTGATTTGAAGACCTGCTCTATCAAGGGTCCTTTGACTGAGCATGGGCAACCTCAACAGACCGTAATATTTTTGTTTGGTGTGGGTCCTCTTTTGATCGACCCTTGTGTCGGTACTTGTGACAGGGACCTCGATACAGTGTTCTGGCGAAATCCCTCCATCGTTATTCCACTTGCACCTGACGGATCTCCCTGTAAGCCTCAACCAGTTGATCTTTGGTGGCTTCATGAATTCTACGAAGGGTTCATGTGCCTCTGTTCGTTTGCTGTTCCTTTTTTGATCCTCATCTTGTCCCTGTAGGTCTGCCTGTCCTCACAGAACACTGTCTGACTTTGTGTTTTAACCGTCTTTCACTCGTCCCTCCTAAAACACAAGTCCTGTTCACTCTAGTCATTTTTCTGCCCCGTTGTGTACTGTATGTGTTGTTAGTCCTGGTTGTACTGTGTTTACATCGGCGTTGCTGCTTTCAATGTACTTGACTGCAAAAGAATTACCTGTTTATTTGCCTTGCTTCTGGATCTGTCTCCGTTTGTGTATTGTACTTGCAATTGAGTTGCCGTGCTTCTATTTCAGTTTTTGTTTGATTGCCGTTGTCGCGTGTGTGTTTGTAAGCTTTGCTGTTCAGTGTTTGCTTGCTTCGAAATTCGGCCTCTCTACTTACTTATCTGCATGCTATAACATGGCCATGTAACGGTGTAGCTGGGTTTATTCACCTTTCCCTATGGATCCCTTCTTACACTCTGGTATTTCACCCCCTACCTTCACACTTGTTCAGAACGCAGCTCGTTCGGTTACCTTTGGTCCCTTGTTGGTGTGTCTATCGTGTCCACACCTACTTCTGTTTCTGAAAGCTGCTCTTTTCATTTAGCCTGACATGAGAACTATCAACGTCTTACATGTGCCATCAGACTTCTCTTATTACTGCATGGTTCCCCTTTGAGTGCCTTTGCACGCCGACTCTTCCCTCGACCTTTTCCAGCTCTTGAACGAATCGCCTTACATTCACGAAGATTACCCTCTTCATGTTCACTTTAACCATCAGTACTACACGCAGGATTGCGAAGGTGGACCTTGTGTGCAGAGCATACACATCTTTTCACCTGGCCTTAATCTGTTGCTTTCGGACTTTGCGTTCGTCTCTAAGTGGCGTACCCCTCTGCTCGCTGTTGCCTTCTCCTTCGACGGCTTTCTTCATAATGTGAACAAGGAGGATCTGGAGTCTGTTCTTTCCCTTTTTCAGGCGTTCATTTCTTATTTCTCCACGTTGTTTCTGCCATCTGTTTACTCTGTTTTTTTTAGGCTTCCGTTGTTTTCTGGGTCCCCTGAACTGGTGAAACCGATGCTCTTGGAAGGATTTTCTGAACTCCTCGTTCAATGGGACCACCTTTCCGTTACAAAAAAGACTTCGCTTATTCATAGTACTGCTCAAGATGTGTGGCGCAGTCCTGTTTACATGCGTGTCTGTTGCGAACTGCTGTTTCCTCTGTTTGCTGACTGTTCTCCTCTAGCTGCACCAGGTTTGCTTTGACATTCTCTTATTCCTTCCTGAATGCTCCGAGCCTTTCCTCGTGCCTATCATTTGCCACTACAGTCCACGCAATCTGTGGTACTATGTTCATTACACTTCAAGCAGGGCTAAATTTATCCTATGAGAAAGTGAAAGAGAAAGGATAAGAAAAAGAATTGATTTTACTAGTATAAAAAGACTTTTAATAAAATTAAGATTTCATTTGCAAAATTCAAGGTGAAATACTCACTTTCCCACGCTCTTTCCCACGCAGAAATAACTCAATTTACCTGAAGAAAAAGTCTATGCAAAAAGAAAAATTTGCCACTCACAATTCTTTAAAGATTTCCTGTGCAAAAAAAAACTCCCTCACTCAAGAGTTTTTTTTTGCACAGGAAATTTTTAAAGAATTGTGAGTGGCAAATTTTTCTTTTTGCATAGACTTTTTCTTCAGGTAAATTGAGTTATTTCTGCGTGGGAAAGAGCGTGGGAAAGTGAGTATTTCACCTTGAATTTTGCAAATGAAATCTTAATTTTATTAAAAGTCTTTTTATACTAGTAAAATCAATTCTTTTTCTTATCCTTTCTCTTTCACTTTCTCATAGGATAAATATAGCCCTGCTTGAAGTGTTATGCACTCTCAAATTTCCCTTACTCCCCGCCCTTTCCATCAACCCACCTCTCTGTGTTCAGCCATCATTATGACGACGGTGTTAAGGATGTTCTTTGTCTATACAGCCCAAGACCTCTTGCTTCCTGTCTGCAGAGATGCCGCTCTGATTTGTGTTGTGATCTGGACAGTTGCGTGCATAGCTTTGATCCGGTTGCAGTTTGGACCGAAGTTCTTCTTGCTGTATGTGTTTCTCCCAGGGGCGGACCGGTCGAAGCAGCTGTATCAGATCATAGCTGGGTTGCGTCGAAGCTCAGAAAGTATGTTTCTTCTTTGAGCTTCTCTTCTTCCACTCACGCTTCTTTTGTAATTAGTTTTGCGTGTGTAGGTCATCCGCTCTCCAATTTGGAATAGTCTTAGTATTATGTTGTATTGAGGTGCTTCTTTCCGTGCTTTGTTCTCTCTGCCTGTCTCTTGCTAGTTTTTAATTATATTGATGTTCCGTCTTTCTATGTATTGCGTTCACTTCTCCGTTTCCCTCCGTGCTCTTGGTTTCGATGTCTCTGCTTTGTGTCGCGGTATGACATGTGTTCGTTCTGAGTTCTTTTAATTAAATGCCACAGTTTCTGTTTTTCTGCTGTTTCCGCTTCCTGCTGTATGCCTTAAAATCATTCTGTTTCTTTTGACTTTGTTTTTGTCTTCAACACTAACTTTGCGATTTTTGTTCCACCTCCACAGGTACATCCTCTGTCTTGTTCCTCTTGTCATTTCAACATGCCTGTCAACCCTTTGTGAGTTTTGCGTCCTCTTTGTCTTGTTCTTGTTTTTATTTTTTGTGTTTTTGTCTAAGACCCTTAGAGATCAACACTTGTGTGATGTTGTATCTGTCGTCTCTCGACATTATATGGCTTTCTCGCATTAACAGGCGCACCTATAACACTGCAACATCGTACTTGCGTGCCACCTACTCGCCATCTCATATCTTGCATCCTTTCTTTTCTGACATTGAAGGGTTCCGTCTTCTTCAGGCTCGGACTGGAGCCCTTGTGTCTGGTGCTTGTGCTATTCAACTTTTTGAAAGGGATGAGCTTTCTAGCTCAGAACTGGATTTATATGTTCCACTGTCCTCCACTGAAATCGTTGGCTCCTTTTTTCTTGCTAACGGGTATTCTTTTGAGCACGTAGACGATGATGGCAAAAATGTTCCATTCTGCACAGCATACAACGATGCAGTGCGTTTGCATCTAGAAAGTACCGCAGCCCCTCCTCTAGGCATCCGCGCAGATTATCGCCACTTTATCTCACGCATGTATTTTGCTAACGGCGTTGTCGCCATGTGGGCTTTCCGTCACTTGGGTGATGAAACCTCTTCTACCCTCACTGTTTGAATTATCGCTTGTCTTCATTCCCCTCTTGGAGTCATACTGCAGTTCCACTCCAGTATGTGTTGTTTCGTTATCCTGCTGACATTACTGGTTTCATACTGATTTTCTTACTCTATAGCATGTGCTCTTTGCTTCTTCAGCCACAACAAGGCATATTCATTATATCCTTGCTCCACTTTTGTTGATCGGGTCTCCTATGAGTTAATACACGACTCAGCAGAGGCAGACGAGTCTTATGCAAAGTATACTGCTATGGGTTGGAATGTTAAAGAGTTTCCTTCTGCAGAATCAGCCCTCCAACCTTCATCTGAACTTAACATCCTTGCTCCTCGTCGGCGACAGACACTGTTGGATCGTCACATTACTCTCTCCCAGTCTGGACCTGTTACTTCGTAGCCCTGACCATCTTTTTCTCCATTCCTGGCAGCACAGTTATCCTGTTGAAGGCATGAAGCTGTCATTCACAACACTGTCTGCACCCTGTCTCCCTTCTTCTTATTGTGTTGCCAATGCTGATCTTTCACCCCTTTTCGATTATCTTGCAGAGCTGTCCCCGGTTTGGTGTGTTTTAATTTATCCAACATTTCTTTTCTTTTTAATATTTTTTTTTCTTCGCAGCAAACCCAATGACGTTGCTGCCCTATTCACGAGTAGACTCTTGAAGCCTTCGCCTCCGACTTCTGTTGCTCATTTTCTATCTGCCCTTCAAGATGCTTTTTCGTCAGAAAATTCTAGCTATGTATATTTTGAAGAGGACTTGAATGCAACTGTTCCCTACCGGTTGTATAACCAACTCAGTACTCTGTTTGTGTGTGACCCCAGCACTAGAGTGGTGTGTCCTACCATACTTTGCCTTGTTTTTATCTAACTCATGTCATCTGTAGCGCTCACTTTCATTCGAGACGGATGCAATCGGTCAAGTCTGGTGTTCGTTGGTCATCATTCACCACATTTCGAAAACTTGTGACCTCGGTTTGTGGTTTGATAGCTTGCTTTCACTTCAGATGATAGAGATATTTGTACATCTTACTGCGGTGCCTAGCGTATAGTAACTTCCTGTTCTGTTAGATACGTTCAATTTCGATACTGCTTGTCTGCCTTGTGTTGGTTCGACGGATATTTATAATTTACACTGTGAGAATGTAAAGATACACTGACACTTGGCAAAGCTATGCTGAATTTTATCTTTACCCTTTTCACAATACCTGCCTCTCACTCAAGTCTCGTGATACATTAACCTCCTTCAACACACCTCTTTTGTCCTACTGTCCGAGTTGTCTTGTTATTTTGGTAAGGGCTGATATCATTGATATATTGTTTGCGTATTCTAACGTCGTCCTGCCTATTGTATGTCTGTTCTCTCCTCACCTAGGCTCATTTTTTTAATTCTTTTATTTGCCCTTTCTATGTCCTCCTCGTCGAACCTGTTGCTTCTTTTCAAGCCATTCTTTGGTCTCCATTCCTTGTTAGTAGCTTTGATTTTGCTCTTCAAGGCATCCTACTCATCGCTAATGGTTATCCTCGTGTGTTCAGATGTTCATGGATTCTGGATCGTACCTGTGACACGCTAGCATCTATTAGGGTTATGCTTCGCAGTACTAGTGTTGCCTTTGCTTGGCCTCTGCTGATAGGATACGCAATCATGGTGAACCCGACATCTACAATGTCACCGACCCATATCTTGTCTGGATTCATTGGCTCGGTTCTGTTTTTTTTTTCTGGTTAGTATTTCATCTCCCTTCATAATGTTCCTCTCTTACCCTGCTACTCCATTCTCGGTCTTCTTCTCCCTGTAGTACACGACATTGTCGTCTGTATATGCGTACTCCGGGTTTTTGTTGGTTATCTTGCTCAACACACCGTTCGGGTCGATCTCTTTGCCAACCTTTACTTCTGTTGCTGCGTGTGGTCCTTGCACTGCAGTGAGATACCGGCTGCTCATCTCCAAGCTGAAGTCCTCGCAAGACTTCCCCAATTCAAAGTCCTCGATGTTCTCGATGCTTCATTTGAACAGCACGAAGACTTCAAGCACTGCATCCACATCGGCTTCGAACAGGGAGGAACCCATACTGGATATTTCTAGGCTCTGTTTGAGATACTTTGGATTCGCTCTGTCCACATTGTACTTGCAAGTCAGTTTCATTTTGTTTCTTTCTCAGCGGGTGCACTTACTTTATTCCAGCTTGTAACGGGGGAAGATCCTTTTTTACAATGATTCCTTGAATGAATATGTCGACTTCAGCTTGACCCTCCTCGGTATCTTCTCGGTACACCAGCCTCCATATCTTCGGATGGTCGAATGTTTTCACCTCCACTCCTTCCTCCCACCCTTTGACCTGTATCACACTTGTCAGTACCATTCTATAACCAATCCTTCCTCACCTTCGCCATATTTGTCACTTGGTAATTTGCAAGTCACCCACTTAGCTGCGCTGCTCGTGTGGCTTCGAGCTTGTCTTCTGTTGTTGGAATTAATTCAGTAACACTGTAAGCATATGTTCTTGTCTTGGTATCACTCGTACTTACTCACTTCTTCCGTTTTGTAGTATTTGTCCATATCTTCGTATCTTCAGCATCTCAGCACTTTTACTCATGCCTCCTTTTATCCCTCTAATTTGGTGTTTTGTGTCGTCGGCATTCATGATGTTTCTTTGCAATTCCTTATGTCTCTATTCTCTGTGTGCTTCTCGCATGTACCAGTGTTCATGTCTCCAGTAGAGTAAGTTCTGGCTTGGTACGCCACTAATTCATGTTTCGCTTCCCAGCTTTCTTTTACCGTGTACAGTTATTGCTTTTATTTTGGTTTGGTTCTTCTATGTTCCGCTACCCGCTGCATGCAGACTTCTTTCTTCGCGTTTCCGCTGAATATACTTCTGTCAGCACATCCACTATTGCATTATATCTTCACGGGTATTCACACTTTCTCTATGAACTATGTCTCTTGTTTCAGGTGTAATATAGTCTGTATCGTTTTCTTCTGAGGTGGTTCTCGTTCTCTTTGTACGCTTTCTCTTCCTTTATAATGGTCTTCACCTCCCTACAATTGATTACCGGTTCTTTTTCTTCTCGTTGTTCTTTCCGTGTGTCTTTCCTATCACACTATCGCTTTTCTATATCGATGGCATTCTTTCCGGGCCATCTTTCTCTTCTTTTATTTTTTTTTGGCCTGTTACCTGTATTTCTTCTACCCTATTTGCATCCGTTGCGTTCCATCTCAGTTTCATTGCTATCTGTTGTATTAGTTCAGTTTCTGTTCATCATATATAGACTTGCTGCATCCTGTGTCCTCCTTCCTGTCCGACTTTTGCTTCCCGCACTTTCCCAGGCTCGTATATCATCGCACTTGATCTGTGTCACGTTCCTTCATCGACTCTTTTGCTCTCAATACATCCTCCCTTATCGAACTCTTGAAAATATGCCATCTGAGTCACTCTGGTCTGTAATCTTTCTCCCGCAAGTGTCTTTATGCATGCTGAATGCTTCGTTTTCAACTCTAAGCACTCGACAATCACTAAGAAAGCCTAAACCTTCTGCCAAAGTTCTTGAATCTGCCGACACGTTCGTGATACTTGCTTCTATGTTGCATTTGTCTTTGAAGTCTAATACGACATGTTTGTAGTGCTGTCAAGCTGGTTGTTGATTGTGATATTTCACCTCCTTGCTCTACCCAAGCACCAGACGGCGTGTTTGCTGACTGCGAAATGGTCAATTCCATTGGGTTCATATACGCGTTCTCTTGTGCCTGCTACTTCCTGTTCTAACTCCTGCTGGGTTACATTAGCATCGAGAGCCCTCACTCTGATATTTCTTTGATGCAAGTCAGTTCCAGCCTGCCTTGCAATCCTTGTGACACTTCACCGGTTACCCTTTCGTGCATACAAATTTTGCTGCTTGTTGGTTCTTATCTCTAATCTCTGTTGAAGACCGTGCACGGCAAAAACATACCGGCTCTCTCGTGCTTCCCCTACAGTTTCTGAGTACGTATTGCATTTACGCATGTGTCTTGTTTGCTTATTTGTTGTATCGTGCAGATTTCAGTTTGAGCAGAGGATTGCCCCCTCGTCTGATTCCAAGTACGTTCTGTTCCTTTCGTTCTTCCTCATGTATGGGCTTTACTCTTCAATTTCGTCGGTATTTAGTGAACTGCTGTCACCAACTAATATTTTGTCGAAGGCTTCCATATCAAGCATGAAAAGGTTCTTTCGTTATCTATCTTTTTTATGTGTTCTGTCTTCAATTTATTTGCAGTGTTCGATCTATTGCTCCTGAGCAATTGGACACTCTGTCTCTGACCGCATCACTTAACGAAGAAACTGATGGTGAATTCCTTCTGGTTTCCCGGAAACGCTCTGGGAGAAAAATGCCTGTTCCTGCCGGTCCTCTGTCGCCTTCGCAGTATTCTGTTGTACATGATTCTATCGCTTCTCCAGTCGGCTCTCCCGGTGTTGTTACTACATGTGTACCCTTCTCGTCTTCTTCAGTCATTGATTGCACCAACACCGTGTCTAGAACCACTGCACGCTCTTGTTCATCTACTGCCCAGAGCCCAAAAAAAGCCGGAAACCCACGTACACGTTCAGCCTATACAAATTCACCAGATCGTGCTGTTCTGACTCCTTCTCAAGCATCAGTCTCATCTTCCTTCCAGCTTTGCCTTTCCTCATTTTCCTTTTTCTTTTTTTTCTTTTAAATTTCACAGTGAACATGACAATACCTCTCCTTTGAGTGGCAAAGACTCTGAGGTTAACAAACACGCTTGTTCTACCCATATAGAGTACTGCTTTTCTAATCTACGTCTCGCATGTTTGTATTGATGCTGTCTCACAGGGCCGCTTGTGATGGACAACCCATATGGCATCACGTTCGTCAAGCTTTGAAGAGGTTTGTCTTTCTGTACTCCTCTTAGTTTGTATACTATGTTTACCTTCCTTTTCTTTTGTCCTAAAGGTCTCATGCCGTGCACAACCTCAGAGCAGCAAGCATGTCTGTCGAGGCTCTGTGCACCTCTTCCTCTGTCAGCAGTCATGTTATGCAGGTGAAAAAGTCAAGCCTCCATTCACCGGTTCATCTACAGTCTGGCCAGGGTAGTTCATCTAGGTGTGCTGCCCTACCGTCTGTCAGTACTTCTTCTCGTACGACCCTCTCTAAGAACAATGGTCTTGTCAAATTTGCGTCTCCACGCAACAGTCGTCCTCGTTCACCGACACCAGTTCAATCTGATCATCTCTCTGAATCGGACAATGTCATTGTTGTATCTCCTAAATCATCTCGTCATTCTCGTCCTTCTGTACCGTCTCATGGGCGTAAACGTCATCATGACGATTCCAACTCTCCTGACCCTTCTGAACGGCGTTCATATGCGAAACGCAAATCTGCCCAAAGATCCCCTTTGTCTGTCTCTCTTGTATCTCCATCGCAATCTGTTACTACTGGATTTTTGCACTCTCGTCTTCCAACATCTTCTGCTGCGTTATCGGACCTTGAGGAAAATCAAGACACGTTATCTATTTCTGATTCATGTCCAGAGGTTATGGATAGCGCTTCTGTTCCTGTCCCTCTGTTTGATACTTCGATAACTGTCGATGGCTGTCTTTCGAAAGATTTAATGGACTCTGCACTCTTGGACTCTTATCGGTCTGTCAAGAATCTTAAATCGGTGTCCGTGCATGTATTGTACCAAACAGAAGTCCCTGGTAATGATTCCTGGATGAGCTACTCCAATGTTGTGGATTCTCTCACAGTATTTGAATCGAGGTATGTGGTGCACATATGATGTCTTGTGTCAATCAGTCATTCTTACATGTTCTGCAGGAGTGTTCATCAAGGAATTACATTCCGGAATCTTGGTGT
>RCHF01000722.1:0-30144 GCA_003987895.1 Neonothopanus nambi
ATGCATTGCATTCAGGACATTACAGTAAAATTTTCCGTTCACATAACCGTACAAAATTTTCTAAATACACTCTGCAGGCCTTGTACACCTCTTCACCGTGCTCAGGGTACTGCCTGCGTAGAAGACAACAGCGCTGCAACCAAACCGACGGAAGCCGAAGATCGTTCGGCTTTGGTTTTTATACTATCAAGTGCATCTTTTGCCCTTCCTGGTTCATACGAGCTTCCAATGTCAAAGTACCAGCCTTTATGCTTGGCAAAAGGGTCATCATTCGACTTGCTCTCTGTGGAATCATCTTGGCGATTCGACAAACGCGAGAGGAAGCCCTCACGTCTACGAGAGCTAGTGATATCCAGATCCCGCTCTATCCGTAATTGGAAAGCAAACTGGTTGACTTTATCGTTGGCTCCAGGCTCTTCCAGCTCTCTCAAACTGCAGACAATGACAAGAAGACGGATGTTGCTCGGGTACAGTGCGCCTTTGTTGCCCTGGAATATCCTTCAACGCGAGAAAGTACCGTAAGTGATTAGAAACAGCCACACAAGGAAGACAACATACCACGATAGAGTTGTGGGCCCATCAAGTTTACGCCGTTGAGGAGAAAGTGATACGATGACCATGTCCTGCCCTTCTACATCTCCTTGGCTGCGTCCTTCAGCACCTGTATTGGGCGCCATAGTCTTTGTCTTCTTTGCGTCTATTCTGCTCACTCGCACATATTCATCATTGGACGGATAGTTTCCAAATATCTCGACCGAAGAACTCGGTGCTGCTTTCACCGTCGAAGGCTCTGATTTTGTCAGATCATTCTTGTCCGTTGCAACAAGTGGAATTGTTGCTGATGCTGAGAAGTGGGATTAGTTGGAGAGCAAGGACAAAAGGAAATATATGCACTTAGACATTCTCCAGGCTGTAATTTAAAGGACACGTTAAGTAGTACAGCACTCAATGGTCTGAGAGTGTCTGGATCATTGTAATAATAAACGGAATCTACGACAATGCCAATTTTCTGAAAAGCTTCTGGTTCCTCCTCTGTCTTGATTGGGATGTTATCGAGTCTTTTGAGTCCAGGCGACTGAGGATAACTAGCCATGATGCTAAAGGCTGTGGGGAGGAGGGAGGGGAGAATGATAGATGCACTCTTGGTTCGGCACGCCTTTTAAAAACAGCCTCTGAGCCAGGAAAATAAAATTGGTTTCCACCAGCCTGTTGTTTCACTGTTGACACGAGTAATGATGCCGTGACGAATTTCGTCTTATCAACTTCACATATTTGTATAGCAGCGCCTGTAAGTAACACTGTGCGGGGATCTCCATGTCCCGTGTAACTGATTTTTATGAGACAGGTACCGCTTAAGCCGTTTTAATCTTTACTATACCTGATGCAATCGATCCTTCACTGTGTTGGCCACATATACCACACTCTAACTGAGGATGTGCGTACGATCTGTTAACCATACAAAGTGTATATTAAAAATTCGCCATTTGGCCGGAATTTGATGTAACATGTAACTCGGAGAGCAGCTATAGTAATGTTAGCTCGCGGCTCGCTTTCAACTCGGTGTTCTAATACTAGAGTAGGGAGGGGAATTATAGTCAGGTACCGCAATGGGATGTATAGATGGCGCATCTTGACATTGGAAAACTGGTGTGAAAAAATTATAATTTACTACCAAGTGCTGATCCATCTGACTTTCCTCCGGTGTGTTGGTGAGCCTGCGCTGAGCCTGAGGGGTGTTTATACTGTTGTTAGATGAGAAAGTGTTTAATTTACATTGAGCTGCGTAGCATAATAGCAAGACTACTGACCTTGCTCGGGCTTTCAGATATGCTGCTCGCAGGCCAAATAGGAGATCCTGGTTTTGACTGTTAAGCACTTTCTGTGCTTCCTGTGGATCAAACACAGTGCCGATATCAAAGTACCATCCGCTGTGCTTCTTGCGTGACAACAAAGTGCCTGTTCTCTTCTTCAGGATGCTGAGCATTGAAGGATTTACATAGAGGTCCTCCTGAATACATAACTTGAAAGGGAAGTTTGACTCCCTATCGTGAGTTGGCCCATGCACAATCAGAAGGAGACGGATGTTGTTAGGATAAACAGTGTTTTTATCACCGTGGAACTCCCTAGAGACCGTCATCAACAACATGGACTTCATATCCAAGTCCGACATACCAAGACAATTCCATAGGGTTTGGCTCATACTTGACAGGTTTGGGAGATAGTTTTATGCTGAATTCCTCCTCATATTGAAACTCTTTCCTCCAGTCGAAGACACTTCCCTCCACGCCGACAGTCCCAGCGTTGAGCTTCAAATTCGGAGAGATGTCGATCTGCTTTCTTCCATTCTCTGTTTTGACAGTTATATGCTCATCGTCAGATGGTTGGTGCTTGTATATTTCAATACTGAGTTCGGTTCCAGAACTATCCCTTGCAACGAGTGGCAAGTTTGCTGACTCTGATGACAAACCCTGTGTGAGATTGAAAGTGGATATCGAGCTCGAAGGTAACATACTCAGAGATTTTCCATGCGGTAAGCGAAAGCCTACATTGAGAAGCACTGCACTTAGCCGACTGCCCACTCCCTGGTCAGTATAGTAATAAACAGAGTCAACGGCAACGACAATTCTTTGAAATGCGGTCGGTTCATGTTTGAGATCGAGTGGTTTTGAGTCGGCCCTTTTCAGTCCCGGCCGGGTATGCGCTTCCACAACCATACTTTTCGTATCCAGACTATTCACACGGGAGTTGAATGATAAGGCTGCGAGTCCAGAAAAAACAGGATGATACTAATTGCACCTCACCTTGAGAATTAGCAAAGCGGATAACTCGAGCAGTATACTTGAGCAAGTGATGTGCGAAAGAGAACGACTCGCTTGAGCTCGTTCTCAGGAACAAGCCATGCTATGTGTTTTAATATTAGTGTGTTTACACTCAATTTGAATGGAACCACGAAATATGGCTAACTGAGTGTGTTGTTCATGCGCAGTATTTGCATCTACGTTTACATGGTTGGCATCAGAGTCCATGTCGACACATTTAATAAATGACAGAAGGAATGATCATCGTACTCATTCACTCTCGGCTTCTTATCCCACCGCTGCGAGCGGTAAGCCCACCAATTTGTTGAAGGCCTTTCGCTGATGTCGGACATTGGATTAGTCTAAAGACACGTCGGAGTCCTGAAACAAGTTAGAAGGTGCTTACATTGAAAAAGCCCTGGGCGCTCTCCTATCCACTGTCAGCCATATGACAGTATGAAGACTGATGTTAGCCAGGCGTCTAAGTACAGGATTGTATGGCGAAGGCAAGAATGCATGCCTCCCAATGATAGGTCGATGTGCCAGGGCGTCTTTGAGTCGCTTAAAGACGCTTATACACACAAGCAGCAGCGATGTCGTATAAAAGCAATATCAACTTGCTTCAAAACGAGTGTCGTTGTACATCGTGTAAACGAGACGCGTCCAGGTACGACGCTGTCCGCGGGACTCGAAATCATTGCTACAAAGGTATTGCGCGACACAGAAGATAAACTGTGATGTTGAGCGTTTATTATGACTTTTATTGTGTCTCAGGTTGATAGTAGATACGCACCTGATTTCTGAAAATTTCATGGAATTTCAAGTTAGAAACGTTACTAGTAACCGGTGAAGGCCATTTGCCGAAAGAAACATCTTGTTTTCCCCTTGCTTCTAAATTAAAAGATGTAAGTCATGGAGCCGAATCGGAAACCCACCAGGACTCGGAGATCTACTAAAAACAAGGCATAGTGAGATCAATTGGCGGGATTACGAACATTTCTGCTGTTGAGTGCGCGCTCAGAAGCAAGAACTTATAGTGGCAACCCCGTCTTTCGGCGTGATATAGTATTGTGTAACTTTGTGTCCGCTCTGCCCAGCGCTACTCGTCGAAGCACCCAGCTGGTCGGAGCCTACTACAGAAATACAGTTTGTTTGGCAGGCTAAATATTGACACTCACTAGTCTTGTTCTCCAAAGAAGAAAGGTACAACCCACCAACTGCACTATTTTGGTTAATTCTCGCCAACTGTCATGAAGTTCAGTCAAACTGGGAGAGCTAGCTGCCACTAGTTGCCGCTCAAATTTCCCAATGCCTCTAGTTCAGTGCGTACCTTGAGAGGCTGTGCTAGATGCACTCGATCCTACTCAAAGATGCTGCAGCGGCGAACCTCCTTCGATAAGGGTTTACTAGTCTCCTTTACCCGTTACGATGGTGGAACGAGAGAAAGAACCGTTGGCGGCGCCGCGCGGGCCGCCATAAGATTCGCACGGGTATGTGTCAGAAATTCAAACTGTCGCGATCGCCGTCGTTGATGTGCGCTTGAGCTGGCCTTCGTCGTCGACATTGACGACATTGACGAACTTACGGCTCTCAGCTCGCGACTCTTGATCTTCTTCCCTCAATATCCATGGCATCTGACTTCACCGAATCTGTGACACCGGAATCCACTGGTTCTGGTGATGAGAATAGTGTATCATTTCCCGGGTCCGACACGAGTACATCTAGCGCAGCTGCAGTCAAGAAATCCCACCGACAAACAGCATTCTATCCTCATGTGAACTCGTCTAATAAGACGCAGAAACCGTTCAGTCGGAGTGCTGCGAAACGTGAAAGTGTCATGGCACTAGGGAGCATCGAGCATCTGCAATATTACTTCACGAAGACTGGATTAAAGGCAAAGAAGAAGTAAGCCTCGTTTTCTTTGAATTAAATCTAATTCAACGTTTATATGTTCCTAGCCCTCTAGATAAACCTCATTATGGTCTCGTGCCCGCCATTGGTGGCGGAGTACACTCGAAAACCAACCCATCTATAACATCTATTTCCGACCTTCCCTTGCCCCCAACTCCAGTCGTTCCAAATCCGCCACCAGACAAATCTCTTGCCCCGCACGTCAAATCAACTGAAATCGACCCAGAAACTCTTCTTCCTGGCGTGATAGAAGATCTTTCCGCCGTATCTCATGCATGGCTCATCGACCAGAATTTATCATCATCGTCCGGCGAGGAGCATCACTTCGACGTCTTAGATGTTCTACAAACCACGACTCGCGCTATTCGTTCAACACGGAATTACCTTCTCTCGCTACCTGATGAATCTGCGGGTACTATCCGAGAGCAATACCGGTCGAACAGGCTTACACCTGCAACGGTCGGCTCTGCATCCGGACGATCCCCCTCGTCGTCACAGCAGCAGCAGCCTGATCCCCTCACGCTTATACGACGCTCAGCACTAGAGGTACTGGCTGTGCTTCGTGAGATTGAGGAGAAGACGCGCCTGCCGCTGAGTGATGATGCGTATGATGCACAAAGTGATGGGGGTGCCTCGCGTGGTGCAGGTGGGAGCAGCAGTAATGGGGGAGAAGGAGGTTCGTAATTTTGCAGAACTGGTCCGAGCGTGTACTCATATCTCTAGATATAGACGCCGAAGAGCCTGAACTTACTGGGTTACACGAGGTTAATAAGGACTCGCCTGTCGCTTTCTCTCTCGTTCAAGTACAAGGACGGTATGAGAGCGTACCGGTATGGGAAGATCCAGATGCGGATATGTTTCCTATTGATGAGGATGAGGGCAAGGAGAAGAGGGACAGGTGGGACGAACGGCTCGTATTAGGTGGTGGTTGGTTATATCGTCAGGACGTGACCCTCGAAAGTTTGGCCAAAGAGAGGAAGCTCGTGGGCTCGTATCTCGATGTAGTGGATGAGGTACTATTCGAAGGAAAGAAAGACGCTCAAGGCGGGCAGAGAGGGTGGGAGAAGCAGAAGGAGAAACTACTGCATAAAGCCAGGAGCAGTGCACGGCGGCGCGTTAGTGCGGGTGACGTGGAAAACAGAAGTCTGTCTATACTTCTCAGTTCTGCCAATGCCGGAAAGAGAAGGGTCTCGACGGGGATGTTACCGAACATGATGGGCGAGTTGAACATCAGTGAGGAGCCATCACAAATGGAAGGTATTACCGAGGAAGAAGTGGAAGAACAAGTGGAGGATGTACCTGATAGTGCTCTGGATGACGATGAACTCCCGGAGTGGGCGAAACGAAACGCGTTCATGGACAGTGACCTAGGTATGTTTGTTACCCTATGTACACGTTTCTATCTAATGATCATACTAGACCGCGCGCACGCCTTACTTTCATTCCTGTTACCCGCCAACCTACAACCAGCCCTCTCTCCTGACGCGTCTTCCCGGTCTATGTTCCTAGAGTCGCTATCCTCCGGACAGCTCCTTTGTGTAGCCTACAATGCAGGCGTCAGAAAGTCAAAGAAGCCTTGGGGTTACGTGAATAAAGATGCCATTCATGACATCCTGGCACTAGAGAAAGCAGAGGCTGCTTCTGCTGCAGATGATGGCGGCGAGCCTCGCAAGAAGGGCTGGACGTTCCGAAGGACTGACAATCTGCGGCTATGGGTCGGGTTAGTGAAAGTCTTCTTTGTGTATTGCATTTGACTGACGGGCCCATTTCTTTCTAGAGCACTCAAACTCCGTTACATGTTGCCAATCATCGTCCCTACACAAATTCTTTCCACATCAACAGGAACTGGCTCAGGCTCTGGGCATGGTACACCTGGCTCCTCAAACACTCCATTAGGCTCTCCGTTGCCTTTGTCGCAAAAGTTTCCTACCACCGACCCGCCTGTCGAGTTTGATGCTAAAATCGTAGCGAGAAAGGACGAGGGCTGGGAAGATATGCTGGAAGCTGTCTTGCTGAGGTGGATGTGGAAAGTGGTGGATGAACGACGAATAGATAGGTGATGCGTGCGGGCCTCCTAGACCTTAATGACACGATCCGGGGTAGATTTTCCATGCTTGCATAGCACGCACGGTAAACCCGGTATGACTTTACGAAGCTTCAAAAAAAACGGTTGGGAATAGTTGGGGTTGTTTAGTATGTTTTTATCTTTATACCAAATAGTTCATGATGCTGTTGCTGTCGATTACGGTACTGTATTGTAGTTTGAAGAAACGGAAGGAATTATACAAAGCAATTTTTGTTATGTGACCTAGAGAACCTAGTTCCTAGGATTCCCTTTATGATGTACCTTAAAACACGTTCACGTTGTTCAGACAGTGAATGGGGTGTGTTTTGAGCATGTGGTAAGCAAGTAGGTGGGAACGTAGGTAGCTGCTGACTAGAATACGGAGAGATAAGTAACTCGCGAGTGCGTATAGTAGTGATATCGGTAGGACTGGTATAGGCGTCCGTGAGATGACAAACGAAAAAAAAGTTGACTGGTAACACGACCTTCCATAACTTCTCATTAAGGAAGGTCTTGTTAGGCATCCCGATTCCTGTTGACATCCCTTCATGCCATACTGCGCGCAATAGAGCTCAACTCAGCCGCCATCGCCGGATAATTCTTTCCAAACTCCAATTGCGCCACAGATGCCTATAACAGGATCGTGAATAAACCCCTTCCAAGCAGAAAATAGAAATATATCGGCCCACGCACATATTTATATGTCAATGCATTAATAAGCTCGACCTCTGACCGTGCGAGCTCGGCCTGTTTATCAAACAGCTCCACCGCCTTGTCGACTTTGCCTTGTTGCAAGCTGAGCTGCGCGAGCGTAGCTACAGCGGCGTCACATTCCGGATCAATCCGCAGAGCTTCGTTACAACACCGCTCGGCAGCGCCGATGTTCTGGTCCATCTGATACAGGGCAAGTCCCTTGTTGACCAGCGGAAGCACGTTTGGCGGGTTCCTGCGAATTGTTAGCGAGCTTCACTATGGAAGAAACTGAGAGTGACAAATACGCACTTGAGCTTCTCTAGTTCGATTGCACGGTCGAACTTTTCAATGGCGTCCTGGAAACGCTGCTGGTCCAGCAAGAGCTCGCCACTTGAAGAAGAAAACGCAAAATAAATCGACAGTCAGCACAGATATCATATGGGAAGCGCCCGACTTACTAGTAGTTGAGCGGCTCACTTCTCTGCGGGAAAGCCTTCATCGTCCGACGGAACTGCGCCATGGCGCTTGCAAGATTATCCGACTTGTATTGCGCGACAGCAAGTTGTATATGGCTGAAAACGAATGTATCATCGAGCTCAGTCGATTTCGTGTAGTTCTCGGCAGCGTCTTTGAATGAGCTCATGATGAATAGAACTATAAACAATCCCGTGTTCATCAACTCCGCCGCGGATAAGAATGTGAAACCAACCTTGCCCGCGGTGGTAGTAAATATCCGGGTCGTTCGGGTTGTGTTTGATCGCTTCTTCGAAGCATTCGAACGCTTTCTGCGGGTCATTCTGCTCCATGTAAACGCTGGCAATCTTGACCCAGCTCTGGGTGAACGACGGCAAAAGCTTTATGGACTCGTTGAAGTCCGCCTTGGCGCCGTCGACATCACCAGTAAGGAACCTGAGATATTCTCAGGTCAGCAGACGTAGTAACTTAATACAGATGACCTAAGAACGTACTTGAATGTTCCACGAAGGTTGAGTGCCTCTGCTTTACCAGCATCCCACGAAATCCCTTGCTCGAGGGCCTCGTTGACAAGGGTCACAGAGTGAGGATAATCAGGTGCTTCGAGAGCTTGAAGAGCAAGAATTAGAGTCTGATCACCAGTTGAAGGGTTTTCGGGAAGTGTAGGAAGGGGTCCTATAAACCAAGTGTCAACCCTTTGAACTTCTACCTCGAATGATAAGCAATGACTCACGGGGACGGAAAGCAGCGAAATAGGCGGAAATGAAGGTGAAGGAAGGAAGGCGAAGTTCTCTAGCCGTAAGAATTTCTCGGGCCTGTTTCGTGGACATGGTTTTTAGCACGCGTTCAACGGCCTGAGCGGCGCTTTGATTGGTGAATTTTTCAAGAATCGTAGTGGCAGTAAAGTCTGTTGGGGCGCGTAAGATTAGGATGGGCAGGAGAAGGAGGCGCATTACCGCGTAGAGCTTCGGGATATCGTTCAAGGTGTTCCAGGGCCATTGCTCGACGATATAGCGCTTTGACATAGTCGGCATCCAGTTTGATGGCCTCGTCACAGTCTTGAACGACCAGTTCGTGTTTCGGTGGCGACATATTCATGTAGCCTAATGCATTTTCAGAACGGAATCGCGTACAAGAAGTAGAACTATGACGCACAAGCTGCCCGATTACTGTAGAATACAGGTTCTGCCTTGGGTGAAATTTCGATTGCACGAGTGTACAAATCAGCAGCAGCAGAGAACTTTCGTTGCTTGTAGCAGTCATTTCCTTTAGCCTTGAAAAGACCGGCAATTCTGCTTCGTTCCTGAAACAGAATTTTAGCTGAATTCGGGAGGTATGAACATTCAGGAGCTGACTGACCTCCGTAGGCATAGCTGCAATCTGCTCTGCAGAGTAGTTCTCCAGCTCACCTGATCATTGCTTAGCGTTCAGTTTACCTCGTATATAGTGTCACTCACCTTCCCCCTCAGTCTCCACCTTGGGCTTCCGCTCCTCCAGAATAGGACCATCTGCGTCGTTGACAGTCTTCTTTTTCTTCTTCGAAGATTTTGATTCTTTCTTCCTGTCTTTCTTCTCCCCTTTTTCCAAGTCTGAAGGTCTCGACGACGATGTAGAAGCGTAATACGCAACCCCACCAACAGCAATGACAGCAGCAGCAGTTCCGATGAGGATAGCCTGCTTGTTTTCCGAGACAAAGCTCTGCACACGCTCCACAAGGCCTACGGAGGAGTCTGAAGAAGACATTGCTGCTGTCGTCGTTTGTCAAAAACGAGAGAGCTCAGTGAGCGAGTCTGACGAACAGTCTCGGCTATTCTGCCGCAAAAAACTCACGCGTGCATGGCTGTTGGCGGCTCACCCGTAGTCCGGTCGGGATACCTCGAAATGCGGGAGGTGGATCGCCGGATATTCGCCTTTTTAGGACTTACTTCCGGGAAGCCTTTCTGACCCCTCGCATTGACTGTAAGTATTTCGGTACGTATCGACAAATCTATCGGAGGATAGGACTTACTGCGAGTCTGTCAGCTTATTCTTGCAAGATCCTATTGGGGCCTTTAGATTCGTGCTGAACACGCGGTAGCCCTTAATTAATAATCGCTTCGTCGACTCGGAAAGCCTTTTAGTTGGAGTGGCCCGCAAGGAATCTCCTCAAGCTCGTCAGTTGTGAGGTGTCAAAGACTTCGAAGATGCGGAGGAGGCGGTCCAGTAATGGACGCTCAAGGACACCCTTTGTATCAGAAAGATTCTGCCGAGCAAGGTACATAAGTACTCTGGTAGCCATGTTCCTCTCTAACTCAGGATATTATGAGTACCATGGTCCGCAGCAATTTTGCTCGTTATCTCAGTCAGCAGGCCTTGGCCCGATTGAATTCACCAACTCCAGCTATCCAAGTTCGAGGTGCTGCGTGATATTTTGCCGTTTTGTTTTGGCAGATTTGAGGCAGTAATTGAGCCGATTTCAGTGTAAATGTAAAGAGATCCTTGTCAATAAGTGAATCTCCGCAGTAATTGTCGTGTAAGTACCTACTTACCTATGGACGTTCGTGTCAAAAGAAACCCAAGAGACTGATTCCAAATCCGCATGCGTGCGAAAGTATGTCAGCCGGCGGGACTCGTAAGCTCTCGTAAGCCAGCGTAAGCCATTACTCACAAATTCAAAGCACGCCATTGGTCGAATTCGAGAAGAGGCGGGAACGCGTAGCTGGACCCTAGTTCTCGACCTCTGCGTTATATAAACGCTGGGACGTCCACCAGCAGCTTTATGGCCAGCTCGAAGCTTTACGCTTCCCTTGTTGCTCTGCTAGCCATTTTCGCATCATACAAGTTCTTAAAACCTCCCCCTGCTGCTCAAGTTATCATGGCTGGTTCTGAAATGAAGGCGTTTGAGAATCCGGAAGTGTTGAAATATGTTGAGCATATGAAGTGAGTGTTACTTGTGGCAGCATCAGCTTTGTGCTGAAGTGCAACGTGAACGAACAGAGAAGTTGCTACGGCGGAGAGGCCACCGTTGCCTTCGGGAAGAACTGCGTGGGCAATGGCATGGTACGTGTTGAGATTCTCAGAAGTTTTGTTGCTAAAAGTATTTCAGGCTACACCTCGTAGTGTGGAACTCAGTACATATAACAATCTGTTGTGTTCATTACGAATTCTGACCAAGCTCACAGTGGAAGAGCGCGTATTTCTACGCGGACAAATTCCCAAAGGAGGACTTCAAGAGTTACTCAGAGTATGCCCTCCTGGCTGCGACGTATCTCGTGGTGTGTATTATATCTTGCTAGTGTATTTCCTGCTCTCACTGTTTTTCCAGGACCACCATGAAGCCGAAGAGACCGCGTTATTTCCAACAGTTGAAAAGAAAGTTCCTGGAGCGATGGAAAAGAACGAAGCTCAGCATCAGGCTTTCCTGTCTCAAGTCAGTTTCTTCATAAATCCGAAATATCTATTTTCACAAACGCATCCTACATAGCTCCAATCTCTAGTAGAGTATCTCAAATCCACCTCGGCCGATAAATTCGACAGTGTCACCTACCGTGCAAAGGTATGCTTTGATCCTGAATCTTAACTCTTTCACCAGCTTAGTTAAACATAATCTAGGTCGATGAAATACTCGTCCCCGTCATGCAACATCTTTCTGAAGAGCTAGATTCGCTGAAGGGCACCACTGTCTGTAACCTCTTCCTATTTCAGTGACTCCTGTTGACACGAGCCACACCTGTAGCTCCTCGAGCATTTCTCTGAAGATGAGATTGATGCTCTTAACAAGGCAACGCATAAAGCACAGCAGGGAGACAACCATAAGTTGCTCCCGTTCCTTCTTCGTACGTTTTTTTTTCCTTCTCAGGCTCCTGTATGACACGGTAGTGCTGACAATGCTCCACGTATGCCTTTGGATAGAGGTGAGCCTCTAGAACTCGAACGTTTTCTCCCGAACACAGCCACTTATTGTTTCTTTTTGTAGAACTTGCCTCCTGGTAGCCCATTCCCTCCTGCGCCTGGATTTGTGAAAACTATGCTTGGCCCTTACGTGTTCTACTGGAAGTATAAAGAACTATGGAAGGTTAGCCATGCATTGGACAAGCATGCTCATGCTTTGTGCTGACTTAAATGGACATACACAGTACACAACGTATCCGATGAAGCCCGTCCTTTCGACTCAAGCTCCTCAATGAACTCGGTGACATTTATTGAATGAATGATAGGGATCAGATATCTTCTTTTTCTTACGTGTATAAGTAACTTCGGGATCTGTACTACTCACTCACCTTTCTGATCTTATTTTGCTTTTTCACTTCAAACTTCTGTGTCCGGGCGAAAGTTAAGTACAATACTGTTCTCAATCTCCTCGAACGATTGGATCACAGAGGTTCGGTCGACCACTTCCGTGCCGCCTCGATAACGTTCCGACTCGGGCGGTTAAACGGCCGCATGCATTCTTAAAAGGGCGTAACCCGGGCGTGACCTCCTTAGAGCAGGAAGGTGGTGTTGTTACTTGTTCAGCGTTTTTCTGCTTACAATAGGTTGACGGAGCTGCATTCTATATTGGCAGTATCCTCCTCCTTCCTCCCCAGCTGATTCCGAGTAACCTCCCGTCCTAGCTTACAATTTGACACGGCCCAAGTTCTCCACATCGTGACATTTCGATGTGTAATACAAAATTATTAATTCATACACCTTCCTTCAAAGTCTTTTATTCAGGCAGAAATCCACCCTTTCTTCTTGAAGTCCTCTAATATATCCTTCGTCGTCTCTTCCTTCGTTCTATACTTCAATCCAAGGATCTTCACTGTATTCGTCGCATCATACGAGAACACAGGGTTTGGAATCTGAGCATCAGGGAAAGGGTTCGTGATTGAAGGTTGAATGGCGTGTGCGATGTTGACTGTAGTGTCAAGGGAAAGCTATGTGGTTAGTTTTTTAATGATTAGATCTAGAATACTTACTGAAGTCTTGGAAAGAATAGGTTTCTTGAAACGAACCCGGCCTCAGTAACATATAGTTCTTGCGGAAGTAAATCTGAAAAACTCACCTCTCAGAGCAAAGAAACGCTTGTCCTTGGCATCTTCTACCGTGAAAGCGCGGGTGTGTGTATCTGCGACATCTCGTACGTCACCCCAGCTCTTGCCTGGAGCCACAGAAGTTTGTTCGGTCAAACCATTGTGGTCAGGATGAATAATGCTCCTGTAGAACGTATTCATGGATTGGTTAAGTTCGGATACGCTCGGCACTTCGTGCAAGATGGGCTATAGAAGGATGCTTAGAGCATGTCGGGAAATGCACCGTGTCAAAGAGAGCACTTACGCCAAATGTCTATGCGAGGAGGGCAGATAACATTAGCACATATGGATTAGAAAACACTTTTAAAAGAAGTTGACTCAACGAATGCAGGTAATACCGTCGCAAGATCCCATTTCACATCGCTCTTCACACTATCATAATACTCCCAAGCAGCCTTCTCCGCTAGTGTTTTAGATGCGCAGTACAGATGTACCGGGTGCGCATCGGACGCTTTGGTCTTGACGATTTCTACAGATTCGTCGTTCCAATCTTGATCGGTGTATTGAGGCTTTGTGCCACTGAAGTTGATAGCGGCGACGGAGGAAGTGATGACGATACGTTTGACGGAATCGCTGGGCTCGCTGGATGAGTGGTGTATTGATGAATGTAAGATTGCAGCAGTAGTCACCCGGTTTTAGTTGCACTCTTTAATATTGCGACGGTTCCATTAACGGCGGGAAGGATGTAATCTACATGTAGGAGATGATCAATTTCGCCTAATGAACATCTTGAATACTAAGGTACCGACATACCATCAGGATTAGTGCTCTTAAAACTGAACGGAGACGCAGTATGTGCGATCCCATCGACTCCTTTAACCGCCTCATCAAAAGCTCCTTCCTAACCAACGCCGACCACGTCCAGTGAGTTAGATTTACTATCCTCAGGCTCCCAACACTAACAACTCCATCATAATCCACTCACCTTCGTAATATCCTCAACCACAACAACCTCAAATTTATCTCCATAAGACTTGAACACTTCACTCAAATGTTTCCCTTTACTCTCCGAGCGTACGGTCCCTCGAACGAAGAATCCTTGGTCGAGAAGAGACTGCACCACCCAGATAGCGATGAATCCATTGGCGCCTGAGACGAGAACTTTTCCGCTGGTGATAGAAGGCATTGGAGTCGGCTTTTTCGAAATGTTAAGTACTGAAATAAGTGTTGGGAACGTTGGCAACTTGCTTTAATGCCTTAATTTATGCAGTGGTTTTATGACTCCTGCCCAGAGTCCTCGGAGCCATAGGGACGGATTAATTTAGTAAGACGAGACATACCGAAGTCTGAAAAGGCTGACGCGTTCAGACGGCCGCATGGATTCTCAAAACGTTCACACCGATTACTTATACATACACACAGTTCAGCCTTGGCCCTTCTTTCGAGTCAGCATATTAGTAAATCATCTCTCGAGCAAGAATCTGAGTCAGTCTACTGAATAGCAAGGCGATATTTCAAGCCTTGGACTCACCCAAGTGCATTCATTTATGTCGTCATAATGGGGCACGTAGAATTTAGCGTGCAGCCAGTGCGAGCCTGCGTGCAGGGCGTGCAAGGTGCGTGTGCGTGTCAAGGCTTGCGTGCACAATTTTGCGTGCATGCGTACATGATAGCACGCCAGCGGGAGTGTGACAAGCGGGATTGTGACATGCGTGCGGCTTTGCGTGCTCCGAGATGGCTGCGGGAGGCTGTCATATGGCGCTCCCACGCACATCGATGAGATCGGCGCCGGATAAGATCAACGCTGGAACGTCTTCCAATCCCTGACTCTTGACGAACATATTCTTACCTTCAGAAACAAGCTTAGTGAGTGTATCTTCTGCAGCTTAGATTACTTACTGAATAATATGAAGATAAAGCAGTACTACTAGTGAAATACTTATGTCCTACGTTATTACACTGAATTTGAAAGTATCGATGTCAATCGGTGATTTGAAAATGGGAGGAAAAAAACGATTTAGCCTATATCCAAGGATTGTCAAGTTGAACGAGTTCCATGCAAGGCTATTCTTGAATCTTTTCTCCTCTTTCTCTACTCATATCTAGCGCTGTGTCATCGTGCTTGAGAACTTGAATCTGCTGAACAAAATGGGGTGGCTTGTGAGTTAGAATTCCTTGTGTCAAAGCTTGATATACTATACTAACTAGTTTACAGAGGGAATGTTTCAGGGCATTTACTCAATCCGTCTTGAACTTTACAGCCTCGTTTACATCAGAACCAGTTGATGGAAGGGGTACCTCAAAAAATGGTCCACTACGTGACCTATTACCTACTTGTTTTGTCAGCCTGCATCACAGATGCAGGCCAGAACGAATTCGGTGATTCAAGTCTTAGTATATCAGATAAGATAAAATAGAAGGACTAGGCAGGCAGTAACACATGTATTGAATTTGATCTTGGAGCAGAAAATAATATTATATTGTAGGTATACCTACAACTAGACTATACAAATGGATTTGGCTACAGTGTGTATCTTAGTGAGAGCTAGATGATCTAACATAAACAGCGCCATATGCCATTTTATTTTTGCACCTTTGAAGATTCACTGCTCTCCCTTCTCTGTTCAGACTGCCTGCATACATAAACTTCTGGCCATTGGCATCTGCACCATCATGGTTCCAAACAGATCCATCTTCTTCTATCACCCGGGCTATATAATGATGATCACCTAGGTAAATGACTCCTCTGAGTTGATAGGTATATCTTACATCTAATATCTGTATATCAAAATATTGATCTATATAAAAAGTGTTACCCCTTCTATTAGTAGGCTCAAAGTGGCAAGATAGTATCTCTGGGGCATGTTGTAAGGTTTGTTTGTAAACTACTGGGCTTTGGCAGATGTTGCAGCTGCTAGCAGTATCATGTTGTAAGTTGTTCATCCATTCTGATATAGACTTAGCTGGGTTTCTGTTCCTTTCAAACACTGGACTGCTTTGATAGTGGTCCATTCCACGAGGGTGATGTTCTGTGCACATGTTTTGAACTAATATAATATCTTGTCTTCTATCTTCTAGTATGTTGTCCATTAACAAAGGTACTGAGGTCATGTTTCCCCAACCAAACTGGCCTGGACACTTGGCATGCAGAACTTGCCTTATGTGATCTCGGGCTTCTTCTAAAGGCAAGTGTCCTCTACGACACAAATCAAAGTTCTGTGACATTACAGGTAGAAGATCATTATCTGTGGCTTGAAACCAAGTATCCCACCTGTCTGGATCAGAGCACCATAAAGTGTATAGGATAGACACCACTGCATCATAAGCACAGCTGTTATTGCTCCATTTAGGACCTATTCGATTAGCACTCTTCCTATGCATATTCAATGCATTACCTGCTTTACCAATATTAGCTTTTGCTGCAGTGGATTTGGGTTGAGACCTGGATTTGGCACCAATTTGAGAGGCTACAATGGTTTGTGCACTGGAGTTAATAGACCCACATGGAATAGTGCCAAGGGGAGAGAGTATCTTATCTGAATTAGGAGGGACCTCATTAGATAAAACAGTGTGTTTGTCTAGTGGTTTGGTACCTTGAGCAGGCTTGAGTCTGGTTTCACTAACTCCAGCAGTCTTCTTGGGTTCTTTTTGGTCTCGCTTTACTATTTCCCATTGTGTATATTCTGTTTCATCTTCAGTCAATGGATCTGACTTGGACCACTTTAGGGCACTATGAATACCATGAGGTACATAGCTGTGTCCTTTCCAATCACGGAAGGCTTTCAACAAAGCATTACGACGTTCAGCCATCTTGATTGATACTGGTAGCTTACCTGCAAACCTAATCTTAGTAATGTCATCCAACAATTCCAACTCCCTGTACTCTCTTCTTAGAGCCCGAGAAGCCCCACCTGTAATTTTGTGAGGGTGGAAGCTTTGGAGTATCAATGTACCAGCTGCTGTTGCACTTCTGGACAAAGCAGTATAATAACCATGAAAGGATCTACAATTCTGCAAATCAACAGGGTTGAAAGGTCTAGTTTTTCCTTGTGATGCATAGTCTGTCATAGAGAAACAGGGAAGGACTTCCACTTGTGTCCTAGCTATGTGAACTGAGGAGTCATCAGGAAGGCTTATCCACATAGATGAGGTACCAGGTGCCAAAGGCACTACATTTTCAGGTAGCCCTGGAAGCTTGATAGCCTTAGGGGGGTTGGTCAGTTTCACAAACAAGGTATCAAGAACTCTTTGCCCTCTAGAGCCTGTCTTTGACTGCCATGCATATACAGTAGCTTCCTGTCCCTTGGTTATACAAAGTTCAGTTGCAACATTAGTTCTTATCATAACAGGCATATCTACACAAAGTGAAAGCTTAGCTGAGAGATTATCTTGAGATGCACTATCAGGCAGCTCCCAAAGGATCCGCTGTAGTGCCTCTGTCATTTCTTTAGGTTGGCGGGCATGGAGTGGTAACCTGTGGGAGCAGCTTGCTGTATCTTTTACTGGCTTGATTGAGTCTTCTGAATAAAAGTGAGTTAGAGTACAGCCGTTCTCCTCTGCAAATCGTACAGATCCAAGACGGTTGATCTCATCCTTGTCAACATTTCTAGCAGTGATAATGGCTATGTTCCTGAAGGCAGGATCAAGTAGAGAAGGTGATTCATCTATACTTCCACCTGCACTGGTGTGTGTAACTCTAGAGTTGAGAAAGGTAATATCAGCAGGCGTGCATCGTTTATATCTCATATTTTCTAAAGCTGTTCTAAAACGCAAGTCATCCTTGGTCATTCCAACGCACCTCATATTCTTTCTTAAGATGACTACTGTGGTGAAACCATGCCATAGTGCCTTTCCAATTGCTTCTTCTTGTTTTTTGAGTACAGTACCAGACTGTCCAATACTATCACTATAAAGGGCTGATGATTCACCTCCAATTACAGGAGGCAACTGAGCAAAATCTCCAGCGACAATCATATTCATACCACCAAAAGGTGTGCCTTCCTCACAGGTTGCCATGGCCAATCTCTTGCTAATTTGATAGAACTCACCAGCAGAAACCATAGAGATTTCATCTATGAACATATAATCTACACCACGGAGACGCTCTCTTACTGAGGGTAGTGTGTTCTTGTTAGTTCTCTCAGATATACTAAGGACTGAATGATAGGTGGAACCACCCAGCAAGGATGCAGCACTACCTGTTGGTGCTACAATGATAAATCTGTGACTTTCAGCCCTCTGAGAAAAGAAATGTGTCAAGGCTTTCAGTACTTGAGACTTACCTGTGCCTCCCATACCTCCTATGTACATTTTTAGTTGTCCTGAGTAAGGGCTGGAAGCATGATTTGCAACAATGCGGAAAGCACGTTCCTGCTCTTCATTGAGGCTGAAAAGTATACAAGTTTCATCTATGATTGCCTGAGCATCCCCTGCATGATAAGTACGTTCTAGGTAAGTCTTGTCAATAACTTTTACCTGGTTGCTGGTGGTACAAGGGTTAATTGCATTATTCAAGGGACTGGCCACAACTGAAGGATTGTTATACTTACTGGCCAATAACTCTTCTCGCATTTTTAACACTAATTTCTTCCATTCCACACCAGTCAGAGACCTTGAAGGAGGCTCTCTGGTTATTGATTCAAGACTATTATTGCCAGAAATAGGTGTAGTCCACCCTAGAGCAGATAAGAGCCTCCTCACACTTTCTGATTGTCTAAGTCTAGCAGAGTGTACAGGTCCAAGCACAACATTGTCATGGTCAGACTCTAACTGGTCCATGTAACTATTGTCCTGCTCAAAAGGAAGAGTAAATGGATTAGACATATCATCAAGGTCTTCTTTGTTCTGCAACCACTCTGGATCCAACTCCCAACTAGGCAGCAGCTCACTGCCAGCCTTTAATTGGGCACGGTAGTCATCTCTGGCATCCAAACATTCATATCTTACCTGAAAATTATCCATTAGTGCTAGCTGTCTTTTAGTAAATTTATGAGAATCAAAAGTTTTACACCAACTTACCCCTGGGGTCCTAAGATGTTTACCACTGCGCCAGGGCTTGAATAGTGTAAGCATAGCTGAACAGTAATATTCACGATCACCCTTGTCCCTCCTAGGCAGAGTGGAACCCAAAAAGTTTGCTACCAAGAGATCACTGTCAGGATGTATCTCCAGGCAGTGAGTGCGATAAAGAGGATGAGAAGGAGTGAAAGGCAGACAACCCTTTCTGAGAGCAATATGATAGGATGCCACTTTCTTTTCTGATGAGCCTGGAGACAACAGGGTAGTTTCAGATACTGGGTCCAAGGTATCAGGAGTTACCAATGTTGGTTCCAGCCTGTCTGAAAAGTCACCTGAATCGCATTGGTTAGAATCATCAGGGTCTTCTGACAAGATTGAGACTTCATCCTCATGAGAGTATGAAAATTCAGAGCATACTTCAGAGTCATCTTCCATATCCATAGATTCCAAGCAGAAGGGATTAGAATCCTGGTCTTCCATAGAGTTTTCAGGATCTGCTAAAGTTTTATTCCCTTTTCCTTTAGAAGCAGCTGAACTTGAACTGATTCTCTTACATAGTCTAATAAATTCATAAAGAGACATCTGTTCCAGCTCAGCTGGTCTGTGGACATAATCATCAACATGGGAATACCCCACTAATTGACTGCCTCTTTTCATCAAGGTAACTTTTTGTGGCAGTTCATCTGAATGCCAAAAACTTCTAGCTTCAGTGACAAAGTTTTGCCAATAAAAAGGTTTAAAAACATGGTCAGTATAGTGGTCTGGATTACGCAGAAGATACATACTTACCATGGGTGCCCCCATCTCCATTTTCGTAGTCAATAAGTTAACAATCTTAGTCATTAGATGCCTTGCCTTCTCTTGTGTAGAAAGATTTCCATTAACAAGTTCTAGATTGCGGCCAAACATAGTTTTTATGCTGTCAAATACAACATGGGTTTTCAGTGCAGCTTTGGTGATGTAGTCTGAAACATACAATACCACAGCCTTGATGGCAGTGCCTGAAGAGAGATTGGTAACATCAGTGTTGCATCTAAAGATATAAGTTAACAAGGGTGTGAAGGTATTTAGCCAAGGCTCCCCTTTCTTCATATATATGCCACCTGTATCTGGATCTACTAAGGTTTCAGCATATAAAGGACGTGGAAATCTGGCCTTGCATTTACCCCATCTGTTGTCTTTACAACCTTTGTAGAGGTGATTCAACTTTACTGAACCGTCCTTAGCAATGTTACGCTGGCAATTATGTACATTGGAACGACTGAGCAGGTCATCTACTGTACTTTTGTACTGTTCAAGCCAATCTAATACTGCCTGGCAACCAACACACTCTGTACACTCTGGACCGGACTCTTGAATATCGTGCGAAGAACAAGAAGGTGGTGGTGCCACTGGTAGGGTTTCTACTGGATTTCTGTAGCCAGGTATGTCAGAGGCCTCAGCCACTCGTTCCACCACTTCAGAGTGCTCACCATTCAAATACTCCCCACAATGCACACTCTCCAGCCACTGGACTACCTTTTTCTGCCAATCAGATTTGGGATCCAGGATTTTATCTCTCATTGTCTGAGGGTTAACTGAATTTTTCAACCACAGTAAAAGGTGCAGATGTAAGGTAAGTCTACCTTGCTGCTCGACAGTTCCATAATGTGCATTATGGTGCCCATAGATTCCCCTATGTTCACTCCCACATCCAAGAACATCAGTAATAAAACTCTCAACCATAAAATGGAAGAATCTAGCAGCCGCCACCGGGTTTCTGCATATTCGCCTTATACGCTCATCATTGTCTAGAGAAAATTCAGGTCTGAATGGAATATCTGACCCTGCCCAATAGATTGAAATAGGGTGTCTCTCGTCAGCAGGAGACAATGTAATATACCAAGAGGGTGCACCTTTATGAGAGATTAGTGACCATATCTCGTTGCGCATAAATTTCTTAGTGGTTGTAGAACCTTCTACCTCTCGTGCAATATGATCCAGATCGTTCAAAACTTGATAACAGGCCTGCTCCTCTGGGGTACGAACATTGAAAGGTATACTTTCACCTTGAGCAAGTCTGCTTGCAAGAGAACTCAGTACAGACTGATTGAGATTAAGGAGTCTTTCAGCAATGCTGTTAAAAGAAGACTTATTAGCAAGTAGCCAGCCAGTGTTGCTGGAGTTCTTCATTTGTAGATGACTGAACACAACAAAAGGAAAGTGTACGTCAGTTTGGAATCGTTTGTCGTGGTACATCATAAGAAACTTAACATGAGCTTCTTCAGATATTTTTGAGTTTGCAGTGCCCAGGCTTCCTAATCCATAGGGAAAAAGCCAAGGGAACATCTTAGGATAGAGACGGGGATTGTTCCAAAGAGAGAGTGGTGTATCAGAGTGGCCTACTGCCAGCACCTTACCCCCAGCATCAAAGTGCTGAAACGCCTTTGCTTTAAGTTGTGCCACTGTGAAATTACGTCCATTCATCTCTTCACCTGTGAGGCCATGAACAGAAAACGTGCACTCCCCTTTTTCAATACCATCCTCCTCCTCCATATCATGTACACTGGTACCTTCTGGGGTCTTGTTAGTTTCAGAGTATTTCCATTCTACGGAGCAAGGCGGTGATTCCTCTGAATACTCTGCTAAATTAGATTCAGACACAGATACATCTGCGTAGTCAGGGTGATTGAGTATGAGCCACTCAAGGGCTCTTCTCACATGGTTACGGCGCACCAGGAAAGGTGTTCTTTTGAAGTCCGCTTCTGTTGGTTTGGCGGGACCAGTGAATAGGATGGCCAGCACATCGTCCATGTCGGCTCGAGGAGGGGGAAGTTCTCTGTAGACTTTAGGTACTGGGGATTCAAATGCAATAAGATTAGCTTTCATCTTTCTGCGACCAGTGGACAACTTAGCAAAACAGCAAGAGGTTCTAACCCTTGCAATAAGTAAGCGTTCCATATATCTCAGACTAGATAGTTCTTCGGGTACTTCTCCTAACCACAGACCACGAGCCAATGCTAGCTTTGGCACTTGATCCTGGCGCAAAGAGGCTCTACAAGTGATACAGATTTGATCACATCTGCGGTCCAGCACTGGTGAGTTGTACTCTTTGATAGGATCTGTTGCCTTTTTACGAGGCAGACGACTCACCCCGGGAAGGTTTAAAAGATGTAGATGACCCTTAACAGCTTTCAGTTTAGATAGATCTGACTGTGGAGTCAATTGGCCACATACTGCACATCCGTCTTCTTGAATTTTGTCCCGTTCCAGCCTTGTGCATGCACTCCTGATAGCCGTAAGAGTAAGGTCATGGTCAAGAGGCTCAGGAGGAAAAGGATACTTTGAGCTATCCCAGGGATCCTGTTCTTGCTTTTCTGAAGTCTGCATTCTCCTTTTTGTCTTCTTAGAAGGTTGAAAATTCAAGACTGTCAAGGTACGGGAGCAGATGTCTGTACAGATATGAGAAGAAAGATGTGACAAGACCTCTTCAAGCGAAGCACGCTTGCGTCTGAATGCATGCATGGCAGCTACTTTTCTGGCATCGGTTAAACATACTTGTTTAGCTACATCGACTAACGGAATCTTACAATAAACATGGGACTCACTGGGATATTCCGTGAGGTCATGATCGTATACATGAGAAGCAAAGGTGTAGTTATAGTCATATGGATCAGAGAGCTGTGACCCATTTATCAAAAATTCTTTAAAGAAGTCAAAAGGAATAAGGGCTTTAGGGCTACCGCCACGGAGATGGTACCAGTTGGCATGCCAGGCAGAGAAGGAAATACCTGCAGAGGTGAGCGAGGCAGGCCTCACAGTCCTGGACATGCAACAAAGCTTTGTTTGCGCAATGGTATGCCTGAGTCGAGCAATATAACAAGGGAAGCGGTTATGGAACGGAGACTTACTCAGCATGGTAAGATTCACAGAAGGTATACTTCTAGGTACCAAATATATTTTGGGAACTTTAGGCCTGCCAGAGAGTACAACATCAGTATATAGCTTAGACAAGGAGCGTTGAACAATCAACCTAAGAAACTGACAATACTGCAAGGAAGGCCAGCACAAGTAGGCCTTGTGACAACAGCCTTGCCCGCCTGCCTCTAGCAAGTGAAGGTATTGAAGGTATCGAAGAGGCGTATGCTTAAATACACCTCTATCCTTGAGCTTAGCCACCAGCCGAAGTCCACTAACATGTGCTTCGTAAGAGCAGTCTAAAGCCTTTTTAAGAGACACAATGTATTGTGATCTAGAGATGAAACTCCTTGTAAGACGCAGTGCAACTATACGAGCCCTCAATCTGACCGCCTTGGAGGCAACATATACCCATTGCAACTCCCACCCAGGGGTGGTGTAAGTAGAGAAATAGTGAAGGATGGATGCATTGAGGGACTGAACAGGAATACACAAAGTTTCTACAAAAAATTCAGACAAGAGGGCCACACTGTAAGCAAGCCTGCCCTCAGGAAAGGCGAAGAATGAAAGAAATGGAAGGTGGATTGCAGCGGGGATTTCAAGATTACTGATACGGATGATGACATTACAAGCTGTATTGTGAAAGAAAGCACCTCGTGTATAAGAGGAGTAGTAAAGAATAACGCTAGCGTGCCGGACAGACATAGCTGTATGAAATAGTCCCTCAGAGACCGCCCCTTTCATTACGGGGATGGATAACAAGTCATACCGCGAAGAGTGATAATCTTGGGCGGCCATGGATAACCATGATATGTGCTCCTTGCAAAGAGGCACTTTTAAGTCAGACTCCACACAATGTGAAGCATTATGGCAATCTAGATCATGCAGGGAAGGAGAGTGGGAAAGAGAATCCACAGAGGATGGTACCAATAGAGGCAAGGAGGCGGGAAAAGGAAGTATACGAGCAGGGGTGAGGTTGGAAAAGGCCGGGAGCGAACGCTCTAATAGCGCTAAGAAATGTACGCGGATTAGAAAACGATGGCTAACAGAAACATAACACAACGACGAAACTCACAAAAAGAGCTGCTGGAATTAGCTGCAGACACGATATTGTCTTCCAGCGAGCCGCCGTGCATTGCATGAAGAAGAACTGCCAGTAAAGCAAAAACATTCAGCATCGATACATACAAGTATATTTTCAGGCTACCTGGTGCGCGACTATGGCTCGGAGCAGCCCATTGAAATGTGTTGTAGACGGACAGGATAAAGGTGACAAGCCAGAACGAGACGGGCAGTTTCATTGTTGATGACAAGGCAGAGACTGACGTTGAGATAATACACAGTACTGTGGTAATACTCTGTTGAACGGATTCAACAAACAGAGACCACGTGACAGAATCATATGTTCACGTGACACAGTCGCGCTATAAAACGTGCCCCTAAGTCCGTTGTTTATCGTGAGCTACTCAACGAAAAGCTCAATGCGATTGTTTTATACCTATTGATACAGCCATTGTTTAAGTTAATTCCCGACTCCCTTGTCCCTGCTCGTTGCTATCGTCCTTTCTACGGCGCTCAAATCTCTAGGAGTCTAAATGACGCAAAGTATCGAAGCATTGCCTAGAGAGGAGAGCACCGACGTCGAGGACTGGAGCAAGCGTGCATTACACGGGGGCTGCCCTGCATGTATACGTTTACCAACCTTCACAAGGGCCCAGGAGTCTCATGACACAAGTACCGAATAGTTGCCTGGGCCCACGTGATAAAAGAACAAGGCATGCAGGGACGAAGTAACTGTGCGGGCGGACACCACATGCAAGTAGATAGTAGGCACTCAATACGAAGGGGACAGCCATACAGGATTTTGAATACACAGCAAGTGTATGTGGACTCGCTACAGGGAAAAAGCTAGGCAGATGAAACGTGGTCTCCCTCTCAAATTCTATGGTCGCCCCGCCCCCCTCTCCTCTCTAATCCTACTAACGGCCACTGCCGCCCCCTCTCAACCCCTCTCGAAACCACGCATTCCACCATCCATACCTCCTACCAACCATTGCGGGTAAAATGACAAAATTTTTAAGTGGATCAACTGCTTCGGCTAAGGCAAACGTCAAAATTCTAAAGGGAGCCAGTTTCCGCGAACGTCAGCAGGCATCAGGTAAACTAGAATAAAATACGCACTCATATAACCGCGTAGAGGCTGTCAGTCTCGCCAGATGCAGAGAGCTGAAAAATTTTGAGTCGGCGCCCGACAGTAAGATGCAGTAACTACATGCCACAGAAATAGAGGAGAGAGTTTAGAATACAAATAAGATTAGAAAGGTAGAGGAGACTGAATATAATATAACCACGTACCAGCAGTCCTATGCACCAATTTTCAAACCCGGCCAAGCATAATATAACCACGTACCACCAGTCCTATGCACCAAATTTTGAACCCGGCCAAGCAGAGCGTTTCTAACGAACAAGTCAGGAACAAACTATATAATGACACATAATGGTGCATATAAATCGAACCGAAGGATACACACGGCGCACGACTGATAACACCAGAGGTCGCAAGAACACTAGAGGGAGTCCGAGCAGCTACGAGACTGGAGACGTTGCGGCAAGTGCGGCAAAGAGAGTAATGTGACAGAATGTAACAGTGTAACTGGTGACAATTTGGTGTATGATTGGCGCTTGTAACACGGCGTTTTCGTTGTGTGCGCTCATGGCTGACATCGAGCGCAGAAGATCTGCACGTATAAAGGCAAAGCAAGAAAGACTGGTTGTAATTGAGAAGACCAACCAGTAGTAAGTTATTACTGCATAGCATTGTTCACTAGACTGCCAGATACTTACAACTGATATGTAGCTTCCCTATTCTTGCACTGACTGGCGATGACACGCATAACACAAAGGCGCGTGTCAGTTTGCCGTTCGTCGCGCAAATCAGACAAAACTCGCAAGTTGAAGACCTGCGCAACGCCGATCCTAGTTTCAACCAGTTACAAAGCACGACGATAGAGAGGAACGGCACGCACAGGTAAGCTCGGTACCAAAGTTTCGTTACTGACTGTGCAAGACTTACGATAACCACACGATATAGCACCAAGCCTGAAATACCACATAATCTATATGACCTGGAGTGTCTGAGCGACTTAACCGAATTGTCCAGCGAGGAGAGTGAACGTAACAAAGAATCTAGCAGTGAAAACGAGAAAAGCGAAGAGGAAACACCAAATAAGATCATGATACCTGCCAAGAGGAGGACTAAGCATAGCAGCCAGCGTAAAGACAGGTAGGCATTCAATTTTCACATTCTCGAATGCAAATTCCTCATCATACCACTGCTCAGCAAGCTGAGAGGGGTTACGAATACCAAGCCGGTGCAGCCACCCGACGTAGTGGTAAACACCAGGTGAGGCTTTACTTATGCACACTTGACACCTTCAGGCAATAACCGGGGTCTTAGAGTTAGACCAACACAGGATGCTGTCGAAAAATTCAAACCGCGTCTCGGCTCAGGACTGACAGGGAAAGAGAGGAAGGCACAACGAAGGCAACAGTTTGCAGCTTACAAGAGGAAACTGAAAGCCAGTCCCAACACGGAAGTACTGCAAGCCAACAGGTTCGACGTGCAGGCAGACCCCAGGCACACCACCACCCAATGGAGCGGCGTTAATGCAAAGAAGGACTTTAGGGCAAAAATCAGAAGGGACATAGAGCGAGGTGGTACAGCCCGGTTATTGTCGGAACTGACCAAAGTACCTTATCAAGCGTGAGTGGTAACATCTAAAGATCAGGCTTTAGGCTAACGACAGCATACCACTTTTTCATCTTTTTGTATGACCGGTGCCTGACCTACAAGCCATGTTCGCACATGTGTTACGGATGACTTCGGTCACCTTTTCGTATACAGATCTAGCCTCAGCCCCTTTATGCTGACACAACTGCTCCCAGCCATTAATCGGGCTGCTCAAGACTTCGTCGTTGCAGTAAAACACCCTTTCAAAGAACAAGATAGGCTGAAAAACGCCAGAGGTCTTCACTGGTTTTCAATTGCTGGGCATGACCGCAATAACAAAGAGGTGTGTCCTTTCTTGCACAACCTGTTGAAGCACCATCTCAAAGGTATATACCACAGATACCCTCCTTGAGTCTATGGCACAAAGAGAACGCGGAGACGATTCAGGCATTTTTCAAGCCAGGCAGTGCATTCGACACACTAACGTGAGTGAGGAAAAGGTACCAAGAGTTCACAAGACCCTAATTAGATTAACAGGAAATTTGGCTGTCGAATACTCTCAGACAATTTTCCAGCCATAGCTCGACATTACCAAGCATCCGCCATATATATGAAGGAGACCTACAACATCGAGCCCATGTTTGGACTGTTCTGGAATTGGTGTCTAAACGCACCCAGAAAAGAGGTTAAGAGAGTATTCTGTCTGCCTCACGTTGATCATAAGAACATCGCTCTTGGTGTATGTATGGTATTTGTCTATGGTGAGCTACAAAACTCTATATATCAGGAACGTTTTTGCTTATACCCTATACTAACTGCGAAGGTCACTTCAACCATTGTGAAAAATGCTGGTTGGTTATATGGGAGGCGGGTATAGTGTTAGAGCTACCCCCTGGCGTGTTTCTACTTTACCCCTCCTCACTGTTCATACACTTTAACATTGACTTGTCTGGTAAGGGCCTTATTTCGCCTTACTCTGTAACAAAGACTTTGACACCACATACTCAACTACAGAACTTCCTATCGTGGTAACCGCAAACGGGGAAAGGCCTACACAGGAAAACTCTCAACCCCTCTTCTGCAATTGCAGCACTCACGAGGGCGATAGTAAGTGGCAGGAGGCAGAGGGAAGGGGTTCAATCATCTGGTTTAACCAGGCCACTATGTTTCAAACTAGCGAGCTTGGGGTAACTACCATTGCCAAAGCCAGAGATATGGGTATGGACTCTAGATGCGATACAAACCATTGGCTGAAAAAGGACCCAGTTTTTCCTGTAACTTAGTTGTCGTACTGCATGTAACCATTTAGCACTCAATAGCAGTCAAGATATATCAATTTGAACATGCAACTATATACAAAGAAAGTCTAAGGAACGACACTAGTTGGTTGACAGACAAAAAATAAAAGTAGTTAAGAATAACAAAAGCCAATAACAGTAAAGACAGACAATCGGTAAGAGTTGGCTAGCAAACTTTGAACAAGTGAAACATATTTTTAGATAGGTAAAAATATATAAAGAATATTAGCCCAAGCAAAAGCAGCAGAAAGATGGTGTATCCACAAGATGGATCATCAAGCACCACCTGCAATGGGCTCAGCGAGAACAATAGCAAATTGGGCATTGAAATGACAAGTCTTAAACTGCACATCCCGCAAATTATCCCATCTAGAAAGAGTAAAACCAACCGTTACTACTGAATTGCGCTTGATCTCGTCGTGAGGGTATTTCGGGAGGGAGGCGTAACTATCCCAGTCCTTGGCCCTAAAAGCGAAGCCATTACCCTTGACTCCTCGACCAGTGTCAGAACGCCCATCGTAAACGGGAACTGTAGAGATAAACATCGTAGAATATAAATGTAAAGAAGATTAGAATACTCACTACACTCCTTATACAAGCGGTAGGGGGGGAATCGTACACCATTAGAACCTCCGGCAGTCTGTACGGCGCCCACGTTGAATCCAGGAATGACTGGCATAGTGACCGTTGAAGAGGACGCAAAGAGATTGGAACCAGACGCGCCAGAGGACCCATCTAACAAGACCACAAGTTATTACAGACCGTTATAAAAGAAGGGGCAGGTCAGTTGAAACAACATACCATTCGAGTCACTGTCTTGATATTTAGGAGTGAAACCACTTTTCTTGGTCGAAAAAGCTATAACACCAGCGTAGACTGGAGCGTGAAAGACAGAGAGCCCAGAGATAGCACTGACAGAAGCCTGAAACAACTGGTATTCTTGTTCCAGTAAGGACAATCGAATCTTGTACGAATCTCCAGAAGGGGTGGAGACCTCGCTGCGGTTTAGAACGCCAGTAACAACAAAGACAGCATTTTCGCGCTGAGCGCTTCTCAACCTAAAGCATTTGTAGGAATGGTAGTAGATGTCTTTGGGACCCTGACAGATGTTGTGAAAAACCCCGTAAGATTGGAATTGGATAGCCAGTCGAAGTCGACTGTTAAGGACCAAACAAAATTCATGAGCAAGGGAGCAGGAGAAACCATAGTTGTAGAAGACACACGCTCTGTCGTTATTGGAGCGGAGGCTTTGGCGGAGCGTTTTATAGCTGATGCACAAAGCACTGCAGGCATCCAAGTTGTGAAGGTCATACGGAACCATTGCAGCATATCTAACAAGACTTGATTAGGGTACAGTATACTATAATATATCTTAAACTCACGGCGGAATGGTTTCCGGAGCAAGAGAGGCATAATACTCTTGGAGGAGGGGGTCCTGCAAAAGCGGGTCCAGGACAAGTGGCATGCCGGATTGAGAAGAGACCGGTCCAGGAGTTTGCTTAGCAGAGGACACAGAAGGCTCCTCTGCATCCTGTTCCTCCTCCAAGTCGGAAGGGTCAGCCTGAGAGCCATGACCCTCCTCCTCAGATAGAAACTGTTTGTCAGATGAACAGAGACCTTCTTCAGCAGAGCCGACTTCGTGCTCCTGGACAGTCCATTCAGAACTGTCAGGAAAAGGCGAGTCGGGCCTTACGCAGCGCAGTTTGCCCTGTGCTCTTAAACTATAAGATCAAATCACCAAGCAAGTTCAACAGTGAAAATCAAAACGTCCTTACCCTTGTGGATTCTCAGAATCACTAACATATTCCAAGTCTTTGGCAGAAGCAGAGAGGTTTTCCCTAAAGGGCTTGTGGATTAGCAAGGTTACTGATAGGAAACGAAAGCAAGGTGAAACGCACACATCCTCCATCTCATAATCAATGCTTTCCTCCAGGTCAGCCTTGTCCTGGCCAGGTTCTCCCACATCCGTCTCGGCCTGGCCAGGTTCACCTGCATCGGTTGACAAAGACAAGGCATCACCTTGGTCATCCAACACTTCCTCGTCATTGCTGAGGCCTTCTACTGACAAATCCCCTGAGTCACTTGGCAGAACCAAAGGGCCTAGCTTCTCTTCCAGGATTTCCCAAATAAAAGGTTCTCTGTTTTGAACACACACTACTTTGCTCTTAGTAGCCCCTCGGGGCAAAGTTACATTCCTGTGAGCCAAAGACCAATCAGTCAGTCAGACGCACAAAGAGACACAGGAAAAGATAAAATAAAATAAAATAAG
>RCHF01000723.1:0-32427 GCA_003987895.1 Neonothopanus nambi
GAAAATAGTAGCAGACAGCTATCAAATAGGACGAATGTCTGGCATCGCATCACACACAGTTTTGTGCATCGCTCACCATGGATTCCGATTTCACTCTTAATGTTGGCTTCGAAAACTCTGAAAAATTCTGGTGTTTAGATGTAAAGCAAAGTTATACGCCTACAGAGGTACTGTCGGCGCTTATAAAGGAGACAAAGTTCCAGCATCATGTCAACATCTTAAAGCTGCGTATATTCAAGGTCAGAGTCATGTCTTCGCGCCTATACTCAACACCACTCTTATTCATTTCCCCTCATATAGCCCAAGGACCTTGAAGCTCTTGCTGTTGTGCCACAGAAGACTCTTGCTGAGCGCATGAACGCGTTGGGAGACCTCAAGGACTGGTGCACTCAATGGGAGCCTATTGAAAGAGCGGGGCAGATATTTTCTCAAGAAATCGAAGATAAATATGTGAACATCATCATACGAGGTGAGTCGGATCACCATATACCGCACTTCTCTAACCCACTCGCTCTAGGTTGGCCTTCGTCCGACTCACTGTCGCCGGATTTCGATCCCCGGAGTCTATTCTTCAAACATAACCCTCCCGAAGCACCCTCAAGTGGTGGGAAACCGTCCGAGTTCAAATACCGCCAGACAAATAATGAGACAGCTGTCCTCTGCGGCAGACCAGCCAGTAATAATCTTTCAGATGTGGCTCCAAACCACACAGTGCCTCCAACACTATTCCATCCTGTTTTCGCCCAATTTGTGGAAGACTGCGCGACATACAAGCCAACCGTAGACGAACACAATTTTCTAGCTGACCTCGCGCACGAAATGACAGTAATTTTTCAGTCTGAACGTGATCGTATGTCGAAATTCCGACAGGTCATGTGCCGCCACGGCCTCGAGTTCACTATGAGCACTGTGAATGGAAAATATAAGACGAATGGAGATGTGCACATTCCAGTCGATGGCCTCGACGTATACCCTGCTTTTGTCGAGGGAAAGAATGAGGTGTCCTCAACGGGTGGTGCTGAGCCGTTCTTTCAGAGCATTCTCTATTGGGTAGAGGCAGTCCGGAAGATTGAGCGAACCGATATCCAGAGATTCAAGAGAACAAACCATCCGTGCCTACTCATCCTTCATTTTGGTACGTGACAGTGGTGGCACTACCGAACGTCTCTAATAACTGTTACACAGGACCATACATTGGTGTCGCGGGTGCCGTATGGTCGAACCGCCCGAGCGCGCAGATGCTCACTTCTGTTTTCCCTCTGAACATCCACCCTACCGATACCCCGATGAGGCTGATGGGTGCGAGACTCTTAGGCGCGATCAAGAGAGCGATCCAATCACTCAAGGACTACTATCGGACTGAAGCCTTCTCCGAAGAACCCCATCGAACCAGACTCCTGCGTCAAGCTAGATTCCCGTATCAAACCGTCTTCCCGTATCCATCATCCTACACTGACCTCGAGACGTCGCGTCAGATCAAGTTTATCTACGAGTGGCAACTTCACAAAGATAGCCTTGTGTTCTTTGCTAGGACGTTGGAAGACGAGTACATATGTGTAAAGTTTGTCCGCCGGTATTCATCAGACGCCCATCGGGCGCTTGCCGATCTTGGATGTGCTCCCAAGCTGAGAGGATTTGAGTACCTCCCCGGCGGATGGTATCTCGTAGTGATGGACGATCTGAAAGACAAGTATCACGAGTTTTGTGATGCTGATTGTACGGACGCGTTGAAATCTGCAGTCAGATCGAAAGTGAAGGCATTCCACGAGAAGGGATATGTTCATGGTGATATTCGTGATGTGAATTTGATGGTGGGGAACGAGGATGCGACGAGTTTCGTGTTTTTGGACTTTGATTGGGCAGGAGAGAAGGGTAAGGTGAAGTACCCGATGAATGTCAACAGAGGGCCGGATCTTTGGCGTCCGGAGGGTGCAATTGATGAAGAGCCCATTGAAGAGGTACATGATATAGCCATGCTTGAGCACCTATTCGAGTTTTCGTAACTTATGATGCTATAAATTGGGAATTGAGAAGCGACTTTTGAGCTTGAGCTGGAGAGTGATGCTGGTGGCAAGGTACCGCGTATATTGGGGGATATTCTCATGGAAATGTTGTAGCTCACTGCTTTCAGGGAGCCAGTAAACTGACGATGCCAGTAAGAGAAAGGGATAAGATTGACACAAAAAAAACCGTAACTTTACGATAATTGTACTGTAAAAACATTGCAACATTGGCCTTCAGTAATAATTACACTAATCATCACACTGAATGGAAACAGGGAGCAGAGAATGAGACAAGAGAACAAAGATGTTGAATACAATGACGAATAGATGACAGATAGGTAGACATTTGAACCATGCGACTATGCTTCAACTTGAGCTTGCGCGTGAGACGACCCACTGCCACTGGCCGGGTTTGCGTTCGCCGGACGAGCATTCAAATCATGATTGTCGATCGAGATGCCTATATCGTGGTCAGTCAGCGAACCACGACGATAAAAGGAACTCTAGAAACATACTTTGTGTCGCATTCGCTGTCTTGTATATTCCAATGAGACGATGACTCATTTCGAACATATCATTCCTGCATACAAAATTTAGTGAATGGTAAGGAGACTATCAAGTTATAAGACCTCATACCGAAGCGAAATAATAATGAACTGCGCGTTCTTTGTTCGGTCTTTAATATAGTTTGCGACAATTGAGACGTTCCTGAAATCCAGTGCGGCATCAATCTCGTCCATGAAATAAAGTGGGGTGGGCTAAATGAGCGAAGAAAGCGGTTATGGAAACGTTATACGTCTTGAGAGAGACAGGACGTACCTTGAATACGTGCAGCGCGAATACCAGAGCAAGTGAACTCAGGGTCTTTTCACCACCAGACAAATTCGAGATGTTCTTCCAGCTCTTCTTTGGCGGCATGACACTGAATATGATACCCTCCGAGAAAGGGTCCATACTGTCCACAAGCTCCAGCTCTGCGTTACCGCCAATGGTAATCATCTACTATTCGCGTCAGCAAAGGTTTTCCAGAACACTCTACTATGTAAGAAAACATTACCTGATACATCTCCTTCAGCTTCAAAGAAATTGCACTGAAGCCGGTCATGAACTCGTCAAGACGCTGCTTTCTCAAATCGTCGTACGTCTTCTTCTGGGCGTCCCTCTTTTGCGTCACCTTCTCGAGGTCCTCCAGACGACTGAAGTATTCTTCTTCGCGTTGCTTATATTCATCAAGTACGCTCAGATTCGGCTTGGCACGCTTCAGTTGATCTGAGAAAGAGAAGACACGCAAGGATTTGAGTGGAAGCCGATAGGAGAAAGAGTTAGGACTGTACCGTCAAACGTCTGTACGTCAGCGTTCAATTCACGCTTGTTCATTTTCGAAAGCTCAGCGGTGGTATACGTGCGCAGTTCATGTGGTGAGTGTTTTTTCTTCGGCGGCCGGTCAGGGTTCGCCCTGACATCGCCATCCCTGCCATTGTCATCTCCATCCTTGCTCTCTTCGTCCTCCTCATCATCATCCTCATCATCATCACTACTTATGATCATATTAGTTACCTTCAGAGGATAAATAAAAACAAATACTTGCTCAATTTCTTCGAGGACCAACTCGTCATGCTGTGTCTGCCAGTGCTCCATCGTCTGTTCATTCTCCTTGTAGTCTTTTTCGTACTGTGCCAGTTCCTTTCGAATCTTATTCTGCAACGCGACGTTCAGCATGAATAGACATTCAAGTACCGGAGGAAAAAGTAGTAAAAAGACTCACCTCAGTCTGTTTAAATGCTTCGACCTGCTCTGCCTTCTCCTCCAACTCCGCTCTCAGCTGATCAAGATCCTCCCTTGAGTTCTCCTCTGCAGTCTGAGCCTCTTCTACTCTTGCTTCAAGTTCCGCGACATATCTTCCAAGGTCAGCAAGCTGTCTATCAAAGTCGGCCACTTGCGCGTCGGCTTCTTTAAGTGCTTTCGTATCGGTTTCGATAGTCGAATCATATTTAATCAAATCCTTCTCAGCCTTCGCTTTGGCGACCTCGGCATTTGTAATGGTATCGTTCGTCAAGTTGATGTGATTCCGAATACCTTCGACTTTGGACTTCTGTGCAAGGAGCTTGGACCCTCCAATCTGGAGAATCTTGTCCTCTACTTCTTTCAGAGAGGCCTCGATAGCATTAGCCCTTTCTTGAAGTTGCTCCAAAGCAGCGGAAAATGTGGCTATGCTCTTGTCCAGAACAGAGATTCTTGCAACGTCTGTTGCATCAGGCTTGCTGTGCGATCTGCGAACAGTGTTAAGGAACAGGTAAAAATGATTATACAAGAGGGAGACTTACTTAAGATCCCGAACGCGTTTCTCAGCCTCAGTAATCCTATGACTCCCAGTCGTGATATCCAACCCGAGCTTCTCATACTCCAAATCGATCGCTGGTCCAGCCTTATTAACCTCCTCCAGCTCCGCCTCGGCCTGCCTAACCTCCCGACTTGCATTCTCCAGTTCCCGAGCAGCTTCCTGGCTCTCCTGTTCATACCCTTTCAGCACCTGAGGACTGACAGAATCCGCCGCGAGCTTGGAGCTCATCCCACCCCGCGCAACCTGGGTACCACCACCCGACATCGTACCAGAGATATCAATAAGCTGTCCGGAAAGCGTCACCACTCGCCAGCGCTTCGAGCCTCCAAAGGCGATACGATTTGCTTGTTCCATGTCCTTCGCAACGAGGGTATCCGAGATGGCCTTGTAAAACACTGGCGCAAAGCGTGGCTCTTTAGGTTTGATGAGGTCAAAGAGACGCGGGACGTTTTCAGGCGTTTGAATTTTCTGAAGCTTCTCTGGAGGGTAGTTGATCTTTTCTATGACCATGAACGACGCACGCCCGATGTTCTGGTTTCGGAGGTACTCGATGCAGGCTTGTCCTTGGTCAACGGTGTCGACCACCAGGTTGTTGAGCGAGCTGCAGGCAGTGGAAATAGCGACGTCAAATTCACTTGGAATCGTCCCAAGGCTCCCCAGACGGCCCTATAGCCACAAGTGTTTGTCAATCACATCGGCTCTGAGAGGGATAAAAATTACATGGAATCCATTCATACGACCAGAATCCCTGAGGCGCGTCAAGCTATCCAGAACTTTGCCTTGCGACTTGGTCTCAGCCTGAGACGCTTTTGCTTCCTGGACACGTTGATTCGCAGCCGAAGCTTTTGCTCGCCACCGTTTCTCTTGCTCTTGAGCAGTCTAAACAGATGCCATCAATATGAATAAGACGCCGTCAAAAATGAGATTCAGACTTACAGCTAGCCTCTTCTGCGCGGCCTCCTTCTGGCTCTTCAACTGCGCTTTCCTCGACTTACAATCAGCTTGCCGCTGGGTCTACAAAAACCGAGTAAGTTTGAGGACAGACCATTTCATGAATGAATGACAAAAGACTTGCCTTTTCTACATGCTCAGCTTTCAACTTGGCAAGATTCTCCTCCGCTTCATCACTAGCAGCTTTCGCCGCCTCAGCTTTCTTCACCAGAGCATCACGTTCACCAGTAGCCACATCAATCTCAGCCTGCTTGGCATTCATCTTTGCAGTCCAAGGTTGTAGCTCTTTCTGCAAGGCTTCTTTCTGCTCGTAGAACTTCTGTGTCTTATCTATACACATGTATAGCATGAGGTCATATCCTAAAGACAAGTCTGAAAAAGTAAATCGTACCTTTAAGACTGTCCTGGATTTGTGCAAGAATCTTCTCTTCGTCATCCAACGAGACCTCGTACTGAGCAAGCTTCTTTTTCTCCTTCTCAATCTTCTCCGTGCTGTCTTCAATGGTGTTCTGCGCCGTCTTGCGAGCAGTCGTTGCCTAGCCCATGGGATATCATAAATAAAGGATGTCGCACGAAAACACAGTATAGAGACTCACATCTGATAATGACTTCTTAACCTTCTTCGACTTGGCCGCAGCATGCTTCCGGTGCTCGTTAAGTTCGACGTTCTGCTTCTCGTGATCCGCGAGTTCCTTTTGAGCAGCAATAGCAGCAGCTCGTACTTCCTACATAGATGAATGTCAAGTAAACATGAGCACTCATATATCAAAGAGAGTGTCAGGCAGTGTCTACCTTGTATGCCTCTTCGCGCTCAGCGTAATGGCTCTGAAGTGCCTTCAAATGTTCCACGTCATCTTTGTTCTTCTCCGTCTCTTCATCAAGCTGCTTCTGGCTTCGTTCCTAACACAATCCCAGCACATCAGCACCATTATCATTCCAAGAAACCAAGAGAACCGAAAGGGAAGAGGGGGGAAAACTCACAATAAGCATCCTCAACTTCTCGTCATTCTGCAGCGTCTGCCAAATATACCATTGATACAGCTTTGACTGCGCTCTGACATGCTCATTTTGTAGCTTCAGATAATCCACAGCTTCTTTCTTCTTTTCCTCTAGCGAATTTTTCTCTTTCTCAACAAGTCGCAGGCGGTTAAGCTTCTCACTGCGATCTTCCTGTAAAGCCTCCATCTCGACGAGGGCGTCGTCGATAGGCTGCTTGTACTTCGATGTGCCGATGATGTCTTCGAGGTACTCGAGCAGCCCATCGTCGTGTTCGGTGCCCTTAGGCTTCATCTGTGCAATGGACTCGACTTCACCCTAATGAGAACGGGACGTCAGGAGCGGGTCTGACGATAATGATAATGTATTTACCTGAAGAATTAGGAACCGCTTGTGATCCAAGTCGATTCCGCGGCCCTTCAACAGCGTTTGCACTTCCGAGAAGCTACTATTCCTGCCGTTGATAGTATACGTGCTGCTGTTATTCCTGTACGCATGGCGCGCGACAATTAGCTGAGAGTTAGGCACTATCTCGAACGCATCGGGGCCAGGCTACAGTAAGACATTCAGCCCGCCATCATAAATCCTAGTGGTGGAGCTCCGAGCCACTTACCAAATCGATAATATCGCGGAAGACAACCTCGACGCTACATTCATCGAGATCGGGATAGCGAGCAGAGTTATGAATCAGCTCAGAGAGTCTGGCTTGCCGCATCTTGGTTGCACGGTACCCGAATACAAAAAGAAGTGCGTCGATAGTGTTGGATTTGCCAGAACCATTAGCTCCGACGATGGAAGAAAAAGACTAGGAATGTGCCTCTAACATCAGCTTGGCTGTAATTTGAAATGCCGATAAAAGCTGAAAATTACCTTATGAAAAGGCCCGATTTCTTGACGACCGGCGTAACTCTTGAAGTCATTGAGCACTAACTTGTGAATAACGAGGCGGGAATGAGGGCCTTCGGGTTCTTCAGGGATCGAAGTGACTTGAGGCTGAGAGGTAGGCGGTAGAACGGGAGGAGCATCCATTAAAAGTGACTTCTCCTCTTCCTCCTCCTCCTCTTCTTCGACAGGTGCAGGAGCCACCGGTTTGTCCTCTTCCTCTTCTTCCTCTTCACCAATCGCTTGCTGCGCAGATGATCGACGAGACGAGGACTTTGAAGTCGGTTTAGAGCCAGAAGCCTTTGGCGCAGCCCTACCCTTTTTCTTTGGAGGTATCGGTGCGACTTCGTCGTCATCGTCGTCCTCTTCTTCGTCTTTGTTAGATTGCTGCCTAGATGACCGCCGCGATGAGGGGTGTGAAGCAGAATTCACGGCTGACGCCCTCGTCGTTGACCGACCCTTCTTCTTTGGGGGCACCGGCTGTGCATCCTCGTCCTCGTCGTCCATGGCAACATCGGAATCGCTTGCCTGAGCAGACTTCACGAGTTCAGGCCCACTCTCCTTCCCATCTTCATCCTCTGTTTCAGACTGAACAAGCTGTGGTTTTTTACCACGAGTCGACCGAGACTGTGTTGCGGCAACGCGAAAAGGTTTTCCTCTCCTTGCAGTTTGCCTCGGCATAGGCGCACTACTCTTCCTTCCCTTAGGCTTCACATCCTCGTATTCCTCCTCGTCCTCATCTTCTTCACTCTTTGCCGCATGCTCCTCATCTTCCGCCTCTAACGAAGGTCGCTTCCTCTTCATAGGAGGCGCCGCGTCCGTCTCATCCTCTGTCTCAGGCAAATCCTCCAACACGGATTCCCTCGCACGTGCAGAAGCTCTTGATCTAGCAGAAGGAGCAGGCGTGGTCTTAGCCGAAGAGCTCCTTCGCGCTCTGGAAGGCGGTTTCGCTACGTTCTCTTTTTCCTCCAAATCATCAATATCAATCGGCTGACTCCTTTTGCGCTTCATAGGAGCAGATTCAACTGGTTGAGGTTCCACTGAGGCTCTGCCACGCGATGAGCGTCGTGGTGGCATCGTTCGTCCAGCACTGTAGGCGATGGCGAGCTAGAACGAAGTGCTTTGGTAGTAGTTGTAGAGGTCTGAAAGGAGTTCTCAGTTGGCGAATCAACGTGTGTGACACGACGCGACAGTCACGTGTAAGTCACGTCACAAAACCATGACTAAGCATACCCTCGACGTCTCGAGTTTTGACGGACGTCGTGCTTTGGACCTCAAAATCGAATGAAAAAATGATTTCTCCTTATTTGGAACGCCAGCTCGAAGAATTACAGCTCATAAGCTGCTCTTTACTGCCTGGAGAGCTTTTTGTTTTCCTGGATCACTGCGACTCGTGGAATGAAGCGTTGGAGGAATATAATACCAAAGGATCCCAAGCTCTTGCAACCTGGGTCCAGTCTCAATCTCAACCTCTGCCGCCACCTTGCTTCCAAACTGGACTGGAAACTCTGAACATTTGGTTTGAAATAACGCTCCCTAATCCTGCTCCTGGAAATGCACCATACTCTTCCGCGAACGCTTCCGTTTCTGTGAAAGGAGAAGATATCTCTAGATCTGAACAGGAATACTGGCAGCAAGTCGTTAAGGTGAAGATGGTTGAGATTGGTGATACAGAGTAAGCACTGAGGTACATTTTTGAGCTTGAGTTTGAATGCTGAACACGGTATCCAGGTTTCCAATCTACCAGCTCATATCTCTCCACTTACTTCCTCTTCTGCACGAAAAAGTGGACCAGGAGCCTGCATCTACCGATTTATCATCAATTCCTTCAAAATTTTCTGCAGCTCAGCCTCCCTCATCAACCTCGCTCGTGCCATACCACGCCCTCTTCACCTCTCACCACCTGGTCTCCCCTACGAAACGTCGCTCCCTCCAACACTGGTCCTCCTCTCTTTCCATCTCCGGCTTTGCAAAAGTCGGCTATCCTGGTGTCATTTATGCTCAAGGATCCCAAGAACACCTCGAAGAGTTCGTGGACAACGTCAAGTCTATGCAATGGCTAGCCTTGCGGCTGAGGTTCTTGGAGCCCTTACACCTGAACAATAGTGATAGTGTGGAAACGGAGAGCGGAACACTTGCTGGGCGATGGATAGAATTTCAGAAAGTCGGTGAGGTTATGGATGAGATGCGGAGGATTGGTAGGGAGAAATATGTAGTGGAGATGGGAATTGGGAGTGCGGGAAAGGCAACTTGACCTCGACTCGGTGGAGGATCGACGTCGAAGCAAGTGTCTGAATTTCGGAAGTCTAGTATGACTATCGCGTGCTTGCAGCAATTTCGCATAACTATTACGGTCAGCTCTCCTCCTTTTCCTCGTCTTCAAGGCTCTCTAACGCTTCACCCGCCTCACGTAGCATTATTGCGAACATGCCAATCATCATCATCACTGTCAGGTTGAAAACAAGAATGCGCTCACGAGCTGCATTACACGTCGACAGGGATTCCTGACACTGACAAGAGGCGTATGAATTCAGCCACACCTGCAATTGTACATGTGGAAGACTGCATATCAAAGATATGACCTACTCACAAGATCAAACGTGCGCCGAGTGCACTTGCTCTATCCCTCCCTGTACTCACCGGTCGAATCTTTTGAACTCACATTCTTCCATCAAACCCGCTCTCTAGCCACCTTCAGCCGGGTTCTCTCCGCTCCCGCAATGAGTCGTCGCACTCCTAATCATCAATAACCTCGAGTTCACCTGTCCAGGTAACTTATGGAAATGCTTCTTAGGCTTTAGGCCCTCCTCCCTCCGAGACGATCTCTTCGAAGACGCACCATGCGCATATTTACTTATCTCAGTTCTTATCTCTCTAGGTCTGGGGTACAATAGATGTCACCACGTCGTACTTATACCGAAATTCGAATATCTCTCCTCATGGCCGTTTCCAACGTTTGAAAGCACTCGTTTGCTAAGTACTTATCCCACTGTCACACTTACCTAAGTACATATCCTTCTTACAGCCACATGGACGGAATACATATGCCAGCTGTAAACTCTGGGAAAATCTTGATTTCGCAGCATATGGACATCAACTATCAGAGTTAAGCTTCTGTGGGGCTCATCAAGGCATATACATATTACGAGTTCTTGGTTCGGACCCGTGGCGCACAAGGGCACGTACAGTGCGCATGCGCTCATCATGTTTAAGTCGGAACGTTTCAATATCTTTGCGCAACACCATGCGTAGCTTTACCGACTAAAGATAGGGTTTATGAGCCTTGTCTTGGCATACATAAACCCCTCCCTCTCTCTCCAGATGGTCCCGGTCAAGCTTCAGTTGCTCCCTTGTACAGTTGTAGCAACACTCCGCCACTCGAGATGTCTTCCCTCACGAACTTGGTCATTCTGTCTCTTGCCCTCGTGAACGGAGCCCATGCGTGGGGTGCTACGGGCCACGAAGCTGTTGGGTGAGTGTTTACTCGCTCATTATTATGCGTAAACCCATCATTCCTTGTATTTCATGCTTTCTTCCGCAACCTATTTCTCGTAACCTAAAGCTATGTCGCTATGGAGGTATGCCGGATCACGATTCACTTTCATTTTCTTCTACTTACAATCTTCAATTCCCGTGCTGTACTGCAGTTCCTCGCACCTGAAGCCCTCTCATTTGTCAAATCATCCCTCGGATCGACTTATGATGAGTCATTGGGACCTGCCGCTACTGTAAGTCGTGCGCGCGCCTATCGTAGTTTTGCTCGCTCAATGCTCATACTTACTTTCGCCGTCGGATTTTAGTGGGCAGATGACGTGAAATATGAGAGTGCATATACCTGGTACGTATTCTTACCCATCGACTTGCTTTGAAGTCCAAAATCGAATGATTGAACTGATACCGGACATCTGTACATAGGTCCAAGCCTCTCCACTTTGTTGATGCTGAAGGTAACCACTCGTCTACCCCCTTAAAGTGGCCTCAAAATTAACTCATGATCTAAAAAAACAGACGACCCACCGACTTCCTGCTCCGTCTCCGAATCGAGGGACTGTGGGGATGGGGAGTGTATTCGTGCGTTAATCCCTTCTGGCGGTGATACCTAACATAAATGGCTGAATTGTTCAACGGAAATGGAATAGTAACCGCAATTGCCAATTACACAACCAGAGTTGTCGATACTTCACTTTCGAAGACGCAGAGACAGGAAGCTTTGAAGTTCCTCGGTACGTCACGTCACTAAATTTCCTCTCCGACACCCCTAATTATTCGTACATGCATTTTTTAGATCACGTATGCCTACCATTCAGTATTACATAGATCGGAATTAACTTTCGAATATCTATTATCTAGTTCATCGGTGACATCGGCCAGCCTCTCCACGTTGAAGCGACGGAAGTCGGTGGGAACGACATCGATGTCAAGTGTTCTGGCTCTTCGACTAATCTGCATTCCGTATGTCTAACGCTTTCTCTATTCACGAAACACTTACACTCACAATTCAAATCAAAGGTCTGGGACTCGGGAATTATCAACAAACTTGTGGAAGCCAATTACAGTGACTCCGTTACAACCTGGGCTGATTCTTTGACTACACGTATTCAGGTATGTCTGCTTCCCTATTACCCTCACGCACCTCACGTCCTCTTCCCATCTCATCTTACCTGCTTCGTTCCATGCCATTGCCATCCCACAGTCCGGCTCTTACAAATCCCTAACGTCTTCCTGGCTTTCCTGCTCCTCCACCACTGAGCTCGTGAGCAGCAAACGGAGTGTGGGTATGGACGTTGAAAATGATGTCCATAGTATCCTTGACCGCCGAGCAATTAAACCGCTTGAATGTCCCCTTGTTTGGGCTCAGGACGCAAATAGTTATGATTGCGTGAGTACTGCATTTCTGCATTCGATTTCTCCCAAGTTCATCCTATCTTCAACCCTATGGTTCCGTTATTCATATTCATACTTACCTTCGTTCAACCTAGTCCTTTGTGTTCACCTACGATGATTACTCCGACCTCTGCACGAGCACTTACTACACCAAAGCCGTACCTATCATCGAGGAACAAATCGCCAAGCAAGGAGTCCGGTTGGCGGCGTGGTTGAATGTGTTGTTTGATGGCGATACTGGTTTCTGAGTTTGAGGGTCGAGGTTGAAGTCCACATATCTATATACCCGTGCTAGATAGACAATGTTGTAATGACTTGCTTGGGTCATGAATTTGATGAATGCTCTCTAGGACATAGCGCTGCTGCCGTGCGAGGATTCATAATGTATAACTTGGGCCAAGGATGTCAATTTCTGCTTTTTCACTTTCAGACACATTTTTCTCTTCTCAAAATCTATTTGGCAAGTCGAATGGAATTTTGAAGGGTATAAAGAGAAGCAGAAGGACCTTACAGAAGGGAAGGCTTACAATGAAAAGCCCAATATCAGTCTTCCTTTCGTATTGAAGGCTCCACAGATGATATAAGCAGCTTTGACCACAACCTTATTCTGTAGTCCTCAATGAGCTGATCACATCTGCATCACTCTAGTCCTCATAGCTTACTTTATTCAAGAGCTATTTGCAAAATAAATTGTGAGACGATGCTTTTTACACTTTTCAGTGCGTTTTTGAAGTATTATCAGGTGACATGTTTTTGATTACACCGGATGGATATAAATTGAAGGTGATTTAAAGGAGGCATCTTCAAATACACTGAATACTTACAGTTGAGTACACTTGGTATACACATACACGAGTAAGGAAAACTTACTTTTGGCTCAATTCACTGGACGAGACGCAAGAGCGTCGCCGCCGAACGACGGCAACAGTCGGACTTTGAATTATTGCTGCTCGTCGGTGCTCGACTCTCGAGGGTGTCTCGTTTAAGTTAACGTTCTGCCTTCGATCAAGGACGGTCAGAAATCGTGCACCCTCTTCAAGTTGATTTTTTCGGTTGTATATCCTGTCTATACAATCCCCGCCATAAGGTTCGATTTTGTTCTCATATAGGGTGGCTGATGGCTCATGAATTTCTTAGAATTTGATCCTCTTAGTGCAACGTTTTCATAAAAATTTGGCCTCACGAGGTTGTGCGCAGGGTGCCCATAACGCTCTTCCGTTCCGGTCTCAGCTCAATCGTATCTCCCGTTGATCTCCCTCAGTTATTCCTTCCGAGTGTTGTCGAATTACTCGCCCTTTTACTGGAATAATCAGGACTCGGAACCTAGCATAAACCCTAGCATCCTGATCTCGAGACCTTCAAAAAAAAAACCACTCCTTCGTCCCTACCTTTTCACCCCCTTCAATTTTTGACATCACCTCTTGTGACTCTTGCAAGACTCCCCCTATTATTCTGCCACGCAAAACCGCGAACTTGAACACAGTCACGCCCCCGAGCCTCGTTATCCCATGACTCCCGTCGACTCGGTCTTCATCAAAGATCTTCTACGTGACAATGTAATACCCGGTGGACTACCCCAAGTCTCTCGCTATATTGACGATCAGGTAGAAGAAATTCGCCATATCAATACCGAAATTGCACGGCTTCGTGATGCAATCGCTATGCTTGAAGAGGATCGCAAGCGTTTCGAGAAATATCGTGACCAAGCGTAAGGGCTTTTTGCTCCTATCCGCAAGCTACCTGTGGAGGTACTTGCAGAAATCTTCTTGTTATCAACTTCATCCGCCGAGATTTCGATCTGGGACCACATACCGTCACGGTCTCGAGCTCCGATGTATGTCTCACATGTATGTTATCACTGGAGCAAGGTCGCAAAATCAACACCACGAATATGGGTTGGTTGCATGTGGTCTATAGGCCTCAATATCAGAGAAGACGTGCTCGCCTCCCGCACAAGCTTTATTTTGCATCACCTCCGAATGTCCCAGCCTCTCCCCTTTACTATCAAAATTTATAGCAGGTCGAAGACTCGTTCCCCACATTCGAGTCCACCACGCCTGGATCTCCTTAAAATTTTGTTGCTTCATTCTCATAGATGGCTCTCTGCGACAATAAACCTTAATCTCAGCTTGTGGAACACGATACATGAAGAATTACAACTTCAACTCCCCTGTCACGTTGGACATTTTCTCAATCTGCAGACACTTTCACTACAACACTGGTCTATGGAGGAAATCGATTCAATTTTTGATCTGTTCCAAGTTGCTCCCAATCTTACTTCTTTGACAGCCAAAGGCAACAAAATTTCAAGAATTTTTGTGTTTCCTTACTCTCAGCTCAAGTCGTTGACACTGAGTTCTGAAACCTTCGACATTCTATGCCGATGTGTCAATGTCGAGAAGCTTGAGATAGATCTTCGGGACACGACTTTCGCACCAGCTTCACTGACCACTTGCCCCTCACTCGCGACATTGGATCTCCGTTGTCGTTCATTGAAAGGATCCACTCGGGCATTCCGTACTCTGACTTTACCTTCCCTGGTGGTTCTACGCATCCATTACGATGTAGTTGAGGCAATGAAATGATCTTCAAGAGATTTTCAATATCTGATTTCGCAATCAGGATGCACTCTGCAGATGCTTCATCTATCTGGTAGCATCTCCATGACAAGAGGTCAACTTCGTAAACTCTTTCGTTTAACTCCTGCACTCGTTGAATTTAAATTTGGACAAATGATATCGGTCCACGATCCGTCAGCGCCAATTTTGGAGGATACTTGCACTGCGCTACTGGATTTACTTACGATCGACTCGGAGGATGTTCTCCTGCCCAGTTTGTCGCATTTCGAACTGCATCTGCCGTGTTACTCTGATTGTGAATTGGAAGACAAATTTGCTGTTATGGGTAGATCGAGACAGCCGCCATCGATCCCTGGTGTATCTTACCTCAAAGTTTCCTTATTGAAACATGGCCTTTCAGGCTGGCCCTCTTAGTTGGCGGTGGTGTAGCCTTTTGTTCGTGTACCTTGTTTTGTACATGCATATATATATGTTTTACGGAAACAGCAATTCTTTTCCGCACCACGGATACATATGATTGCACGGCAGTGGAGGTGCATTTAGAAAGGTTTCAAGAGAGCGTATACATTAACTTCCACTCCCTGACCTGGCGGAGCCCTAGCAGTCAGGGCGGGGCAGGGCAAGTTACGGAAGTATAGCGCAGAATATGAAACGGCGTGGGGCTCTGTAAAGACTGGAATTTAATTTATATACATAGTGGATGAAGCCTTTCATTTTTTGCTGGCAAAATGCGTCGTGTACAGAATACTATGATCTCCTGAAAACAGCCTGAGATTAGCGACAGAACAGAGACAGAGTCTGACGTTGAATCCTCCTCACCTAAGTACACTCATCTAACTTGACCGTCCTACCTTTCTCCTCCCTTCTTTTCCTGACCGACTTTACCCAATAACATCATACCCCTCCTTGCCGTCTTTACCGTCTTTGAACTTCCCTAAAATCCCCTTGACCTCCAGCTCCTTATCCAGCTCCTTATCCAGTTCCTTCTCTAAAACCCGCACGACGTCCTGTAGAGCGTCCTTGATAGTTTTACCGATTTCCTGTGCGACTACGGCAGGTTGATCGTGGTTTTGGGAAAGGAGGGTGTGGACGGTTTGCGAGGCTGTAAGCATTATTTTATGGAGGGGATTTTTAGAGGGTTGTGTTGGTGGGGTTGTAGATTCTGAGTCGGGGGAGGTGGTAGTAGCAGAGGTAGAGACGGAGGAGTTGGGTTCAACTTCAGAAGAAGGAGGATCTTCATTAACTAACCCCTTCGCCTCCTTAAAGAGCATCTTCTCTAAACCCTTTAGGTGATCAAAAAATATATCGACATATTCCTCGCGTGTTTGGCCTGTCGTGACGAGTACAGCTTTCGCTATCTTTGCAAAATACGTCGTCGTTGAGACGTATGAGTCCCATGAGACTTTTGGGTATTCGTCAAAGTCTATACGTTGAATTTGTAGGACTGAGGCGAGGAGAAGGACTAGGGTTTCTAGGTCGGACATTAGATCCAGCGCCGTGAGGATTGTGAGGACGATTGTTGAGGTTATGAGGGCTGCATGATAATTAGGAAGAGAATCGGAAGTAAAAGGACTACTAGAACTTACTTATGACAAGACCCTTTACTTTCGATCTAGGTGATCCATTCTTCCTATACCACAACCTGTGATTTATCCGCGACAATAAGGTCTTTTGGCCTTGAGAATGAATGGATTGATCAAGTTGAGGACATGTAGAATGAAAATCACGACATCTTAAGCTTGATTTCAGATTTTGAAGAGCTACAGGATGGTAATGCCAGTGATGAAGTGGTTTCTGGGCACTCGGAAGTGGTCTGAGTCGAAGGGTTTGGCGGAAAGCAGAGGCTAGATGCCTTGTAGTGCTGAACATGAGGAAATGCGCGAGAAAATTACATACTCAAGCAGCCCTGAAGCAGACTAACAAATCGCGTTCAGTTCATTTGCATTTGGCAAGCATGTTGGCACTCGATGTGCTTCACTGTTGTGTATAAAATAGATATCGTTAAAATAGTGGATTCAATTCACAAGTTGCTAAGAAACTTTCGGTTCCTACGATGAACTCTCGGAGATAACACTAGACGATAGAAGACAAGACGAAACAGTAGCACCGAACCCCCACTTTTTATTGCGACTACTTAGTAGTAGACGGATAGCCTTGAGCTGAGTCGTGCAGAGAACCCTTCAGCTCATCGTCATCCGAGTCAAGGGCGGAGACGCAGCGACACTCATACATAATGACTCATAGTGGGAGGTGCTTGTTTGGCAAAGGTTTTAGATATAAACATTGCCTAGCTCATCGTTCACGCACGTTCTTTTGTTTTTCCATGAAGTCCCGAAGGCATTCGCTAGTTTGCTAGGTTCTTCCTTCTTCTTCCTCTTTCTTTTCAATTTTTACTCGGATTTCTAGTCAACGGCTTTCATCTTCGCTATGGGCTACATTCCGCAAGATGCCCTCGATAATCTGAAAAAGTATTCTTACAAAAGTGTCGATAAGTAAGACCTCTAATTCATTGACTATCTAATCAAAGACCTTAATATTTTTTCTTCGTAGATCTGTTGTATCTAAATACGTTTTGAACCCGTTCTGGACATGGTTTGTAACTCTGTGGCCCGTGTCTGTAGCACCTAATACGGTAAGCTCACCTTTCCTAATTGTAATTTACACTGAAAATTAACTGGACGGCCAGATCACGCTTTCAGGACTATGCATGGTTCTAATCAACTTCGTTACGATGTTATACTACGACCCAAAATATTTGACTGAAAAAGGAGGCGCATCTGGACCCCCGCAATGGATCTATTTTACGCGAGTTCCAATTATTTTTCTCTGGATGGACAGGAGGTCTTACTTGGGTCACCGTGCAGATGGGGCGCTGGGCTGTTTTTATACCAGAGCTTTGACGCTATAGATGGGTGAGTGTCAAGTCCACTGCCGTCTTGCTACGTACTAAATTATTTATTTGAAGAAAACAAGCGCGCCGGACGGGAATGGCGGGTCCTCTGGGTGAAATGTTTGACCACGGTGCGTTGGTTCGTAAATATATGCTCTATGAGTATTCATGCGGAGTGTCTACGCAGGATGCGACGCGATGAACACAACTGTAGGCTTGGTTTACACGTACGCTGGTACCCTATAATTCATCGACTTACACAGCTCGAAGTCATCCTCGCCGCCCAAGCACTAAACTTAGGACGCTCGTGGTGGACTGTTGCATCTCAAATTGCTACCCTGGCCAATTTTTACCTTACAACTTGGGAGGAGTATCACACTGGTGGGCCCCAGTATCCTTCATTCATTGACGTCATGTAATTTTTTCCCTCGTGATTCTAGGCTATCTATACCTCGGAGTGTTTTCTGGGCCAGTGGAGGGGATCCTGATGATTGTCTCTATATATATTATTTCTGCTATCTATGGCATGTCGCCCTGCTTGTATCAAATGCTGCCTTCTGACGCATCTATAGGTCCCTCGGTTTGGGACACCGGAATTTTGACGTTTTTAAGACTCGAAAAATACCCATTTATTGCTGACAAGATACCCAACATTGGCCTGAACGAATCTTTCATGGTGTTCGGCGCCTTCGGTCTAGCATTCAACATCATCAACAGGTAACTATTCGACGCCTCTCTTGGCTGCTTATATCATTTAAAAAAAATTTTTTTTTCTGCTGCAGCTACGCGAACGTCCGTAAAGCGATGCGTTCTGCCGGAAAATCTACCAAGAAACCCCTTCTCCTCCTTCTCCCCTTCCTCTTCTCCGCTCTAGTGCAAATCGCTTGGCTGAGTCACCCGGAGCTGAACCACTCCGCTATAATCAAGTCTGCGCTGTTCGTCCCATTCCTCTGCGCATGGGGCCTGCAATTCGCGCATCAAGTCGGTAGGATGATCCTCGCGCATGTTACGAGCATGCCGTTCCCTGTGTTCGACTGGATGTGGATTTGGAGCATCATTGGTGCCATTGATGTCAATTTGCCTAGGTTAATCGGAAGGTTCGTTCGTCTTCCTCCCGCTTTTATTTCTTGTGGATTCTGACCTGTTCTCGTATAATCGTCGCGGCTTTGTATAGAGGTCCTCTCATCCAATCTTCGACGAAAAACATGGCGATTTTTATTTACCTTACCCTTGCAATTTCGTTGTTCTCGTATGCGAGATTCTGCACGCTGGTTATTCAGGATATCACCAATTTTATGGGTATTGCGTGTTTCACGGTTAAGAAGAAGGATGCGGCGGGTAATTGGCATGATATGTCGCATGATGCCCCGGCAAAGAAGCAATGAATGGGTGGTTGGTATTGGATATTGAAGGAAGCTGGAATGATCAAGGGGATGGGTGAGATTTGTGACGAAGACGACTTGTGGTGGATAGATGAATAAACGATAGAATGATTTACGATTCTTGTTTAGAATAATGATTACTTAGTGCTTGGATATTGAAGGAAGCTGGAATGATCAGGGGATGGGTGAGATTGGTGACGAAGATGGATAGATGAATAAACGATAGAATGATTCTTGTTTAGAATAATGATTACTTCCTTTAGCGTAGTGTAATAATCAACATTCGCTTTCCTGAGCAGGGTCTTTTTCTGGATTTTGGATCTTCGTGGATACATAGTATACAAGGATCATGTAGATCTCCTAGATGAAGTCTCACTGCTTCCTCGATTTATTAACCGTCTGGATCACTTCAGACCTTTCAGCTGATTCCAGTCCCTTAACAATTCTACACTTAATTAGGTTGTTTGAATTCCTACACTCCGCTCCGTCTTGTAATGTCCAAATGTCGAGATACCAATTTGAGCAAATCAACGGAGATAAACCAAATTTTTTAAAAATAATTCTGCGCAATGCATATGGGTTCACTTTAACCTGTTCTCGAGTCGTGTGGTTCGCGAAGTTCGACAAGAATAGCTGCGGTGCCGCCGGTAGCCCCGGTACCGCAGAGCGTGAGAGCCAGCTTTGCCATCAGCATAGCACGTGTCGCTCGCCGCGAAGAGTTTATACTTGGTAGCTTTTTTAACTGACTTTCCAATAATAACCTGGGTAATGAGGTTAGAGGCGTTTTATGCTAGTTAATGATCTACTGTGCGCTCTCCGAGCTACCCGCAAACTCAATAGGTTGCGAATTGCCATGTCCGCGACCCTCGTGCTTCAAAAGCCTACAGTGGGCTCCTGGGAGGTGTACTGCGGAGCAAGCTCTTGCATAGACAGGTTGGCTGGAGTATAGCTAGACAACTGTTAGAAAGAACCACTAATCTGTGTGCTCATTGAATTTAAGGGCCACCCTCAGCTGAGACTAAGATTCATTCATGATCAAGTAAAAGCAGGCCTCCGTGTAACCGAAACAATACATCAAGCACTGAAAAAACCGCAGTGATAAAATTCATTCCTCCGGCTTGTCCAAGATAGTGGAAAACTCCAAAGGAATCGCGCGGGCAGTATCGCGTCGCAGCATCCGATCTTCACTCGGTTGAACAACTCGTAGAAACTCGGGGTCTAGGAAAACCTAAACGACGCTAGAAAGCGTAAAGCATCCGACGGGGAAGTAAGACAAAACGGACCACTCACATCGAAGATATCTTTGAAGGACTTGGCTTCGTACAAAGCGACGCCGTCCCAAGTACCGGGCGAAAAACTCAGCGCGGGAATGAGCTGATTTGTTTTGTCATTCAGAAACATCTGATCAATCATTGAATGATCATTACCCAGCACATGTATTGCTAAATTGTTGAAAGCTACTCACTTGCTCGTATTTGAGGATGTTTTTCTTTACAATTGCAATGGAAAGGAATAATCTAGAGTGGGTCTCCAACCAATATTGGCGAAATTCTTCTTCAGATATACTTTCTTTCTTCAGTACGCCGACAAGAAGGCGGACGCGGTCGGTTCGTATTGCGGGGCGAGATGACATGGTGGATGATGCAGGTAGAGTCTTTGATTTCTCCGAGTGCAGGAGTGGGTGTTATACCGCAGAATGTGTTTGGTGCTGTAGGCGCCGAGCCTCGCCATTTGAGGCTTTACACATCAGGTTCGGACCTTGAACAAAGGGTAATAGGAAAGCTGTTCTATAAGGGTGGCTATAAGGGTGGAAAAGAAGATCAGGGTCAGATGTAGGACTCGAGAGAACCAATGTGACTTACTCTATCGGCCCTCAGTGCACCAGCGGCGCGTTTTCGACTGAAGTCTTGTACAATTCAGCGGATATATCGGTCATGAAAGAAGTTCGTGCCTTGCCTGTTGAAACTGGGGATAATGATTATATCAGATAAGGATTGAGTCCCCCGTTTTCTCATGTAGCTGAGAATCAGAACGAAACAGGAATCAGGGCCATTCAACCAAACGCAAAAAATACACGGCGCGTACGCATTGAGTACGGATTTCTGCGTCAGTCGTGTGTTTAATAGCCGTGCCGGTGCAGAAAAACACAAATGGGGTCTCTCAGCTACCGGCGAAGAACTTCCTTTTAAATAGATCGCAGTTAATCGACGAAATATAGACCACCCATGGACTTCGGTATTCTCCTATACCGCTTTCTGATACGACACATTGCCTGAGCTTCGAGGAAAACGAACTTTCTTCGATTTCATGTATGATCAAATTGAACAAGAGCCTTCGATATATTTTCCGCTTTCCACTGGTGCCACCGCGAATCCGAATTCGTGGCACACGACTTCCAAAGTCGAATGAAACTAGAAATTGAGCTAGTCAGTTCACGAAAAAAATATAGATGACGAAGAAAGAAACCTGAGTATAGTTGACTCAGAATATGTTAGAGACCTAGGCCGGACGCGAGGAGCGGATCGAGAACAAAAGTGGCTGCGCAGTGGATTCCGAAAAAGGAAACTTCCAGCATGACATGGCCACAGCGACATTTATTTCTTTCTGAGCGTTTTCCCCGCTCTAGAAATTTCCTAAAATCGTGTAAAAATGAAAAACAGAAAGATTGGCTTTATTTTTGAAGGTTTACCACAAAAAATTTGGGAAAAAACTGCAGGGAAAGTGTAGAAAAAATCCTGACGAAGGTTCCGAGGTCAAATGAGCTCAGATTTGAGTGGGAACGTGCGTGAGAAAATTGAAAGTGCTCAGAGTACAGTTGGAAACTGAAATTCCACTTCCCTTTCTTCCCCAACTTCCATCATCCTCTGCCAGCGAACCCTCGAAGAAAGCCTTCCTCAAGCCCAATCAAGTTCAAATGGCTCGTACCAAGGTTCGTATCCTCCTTCAATCTTTTATCGACCTCTCTGTTGACTTTTTCTTTCAGCAAACCGCCCGAAAGTCTACAGGAGGTTTGTCATCGTCGTCGCCGTTGTGCGATTTTTTTTCGCCGAATTTTTGTCTGACTTTATGGGAACTTTTCTCCAGGAAAGGCTCCTCGTAAGCAACTCGCCACCAAGGCCGCCAGGAAGACTGCAACGGTAAGTTTTTATTGTCGATGCCACCGTCGTCGACGCCACCGCTGTTGTTGTCGTCGTCGTTGGTCGTCATCATCCCTTTCATTCATCGGTAACTGATTTTTCCCACGATCAGACCGCCACTGGTGGTGTGAAGAAGCCCCACAGGTTCCGTCCCGGAACTGTCGCTCTTCGTGAAATTAGACGTTACCAGAAGTCTACTGAGCTGCTCATCAGGAAGCTTCCCTTCCAGAGGCTCGTCCGTGAAATTGCTCAGGACTTCAAGGTATGTTATTGTCGTGTCACGCTGCTGCTCGTTAAGGCTATGATTACTGACTGATCTTCGTCAGACCGATCTCCGTTTCCAATCCTCTGCCGTCATGGCCCTTCAGGAGGCTGCCGAGGCATACCTCGTCTCCCTCTTCGAAGACACTAACTTGGCTGCTATCCACGCTAAGCGTAAGTCTTTCTTTCTCGTCCTCCCTTCTTGACGTTGACCACTTTGCTATTAGGTGTCACCATCCAGCCCAAGGACCTCGCCCTTGCTAGGCGTCTTCGTGGCGAGCGCTCTTAAGTTCATCGTCAAGTCACCTTGGCTTTGGGTTTAGCTTGGTCGGACTTCCTTGTTTATTATCGATTATCGTTTTGTACTCTTCTTCTATATGTGTTAGTACATGCCTTTTAGTCCCAGTCGACTGCACCGTGTACTCTATTCTATTTTGTATGATCATGAGCACGCTATTATGAATACATTCGGCCATACGGCCATTTATATTTATGAAACAACGTTTTGACCCTTTGCCCTGTCTGAGTACCTATCTGAACATCATCGACATCTCCTGTCATGCACAGCACAAGGTCGGTTATTGACTGGACTGCGAGTGCTATGTTGACCATCGCCTTTTCCGCACATACTTAGTTTGGGACCGCATGGTCAAGTCATTGGCAATAGAGCTGTCTCCGTTGCAAACCGCGTACCTTAAGCGACTTAATACAATGAATTCAAGGATACAATTGACTGAATCAATTAAAGACCCGGGAGTCTCACTAGAGACCAGCCTTCGTAGGAACAAACGGACCATCATCACACACAAACCCAACATCATTCGATATCTATAGTGGAGGCACAAGGTACATTGAAGTAAGTGAATGTTACATTCAGACAATGTCGAGCTCTTACTGTATCGGGGTTACACATAACCGCGACGGGCGCGCCTGTTTCCGTCCTGGCAAAGATATCTTTTGCTAAGATATTTTGGGCTGGAGAGTAGTTGATCAGAGCGAATTCTTACATAGATTTGACATAGAGACTCACTCGTGTTGGGATATAAGTCAAATATAATAACTTCTCTCCCTGTGGCATTCGGGACTGCATACCAACAAGGATCACTCACGCATGATCCTTCGACGAAAGGGACACTAAAAATATGGATACATAAACTCGTGAGTATTCGAAGAAAGGCAGGACGGACGCGGGGAAGTCAGACGTACTCTTTTATTACTCCACTGAAGCCTTCGAACAAGAAGTCTTCGATGTGTGTATTGTTTACCGAGGAGGAATTCGGCTTTGGGCCATCCTTGTCGTGGGTTGAGGTATGGTATGAGAGGGATTATACATAGTAGGTAGAGGTGAAATTGAAACGTACTTCTTGATCCCAATAACTGTCGAGATATGAATGCGATGTCATAAGATTCCGTGATAGATTGAGCAACTGGTCTGCTTTTGACTTACTTTTGCGTCACATAAATCTAGCGAGGTGCATATATCAGCCAGTCATTAAGAAGCTTTAGCAATGAAGCAAGTAGATGGAAACGTACAGGGAGCGGTACATCGATGAACTCGATGTTTCTCCAGGTAACACTACCGATCATTTACACGTTTTAGCTTTTACCGGTAACCGGAGTCAACAGTTGAGAGAAGAACTCACTTTCGCGCGAATCCATTACCGCCAGTCCAACTCTTGAAGCGGGCGGCGTAAAGACTGTTGTTCTATGTATGTGAAATGAAGTCAATGATTGTCAGATCATCATAATCGTAACGCGTAGCTTTCAGGTACGGGGATACTGACCATCACAACGTTCTCAATCCTTAGCAGAATAGAAAATCACATCAATCAGTTCAACCAATTTCAACTGCAACTGAGGGGATTTGGCGCGTACTCACAAAACATTCTCAACATCAGCTACAGAGCCTCCTTCACCTAACGATCCAATTGAGAGGCCATGCCCATTTGCGCAATATGAATTTCTGAAAATGACATGTATCAGCAGTGTTCCTGACACTATTTCGTATATACATGCATACACAGCTGAATCGAGTTGGTTAGCGAAACGTACCTGAAGTGAATGTTTTTCGCGCCATTTCCGACGGTGATACAGTCATCGCCATTCTCGACGCGGTTGTTTTCAAAGAGCATATCGGTACCTCCTGCAGAGAAGCCTAATGGGGATGAAGAAATGGTGAATAAATGCTAGACGATTGGGGTATTATGGATAAACATAGCACCTGCTTACCATCGCTATGGAAAGTACAGGTGAGTATGACTGAGACAGTGTCAAGAATCTTAATAACCTACGTGTTGAACGGAAATGACTAGACGTGTACATGTAATTGAGTGGGATTCTGATGGGGAAGCATACACTCACTGATGTATCTGAGACAGCGATGATTGTGTTATTGAATACATGCAAGTTTTGTGAACCACTTGTAGCAAAATTCCATCCAATGGGCTACAGAGGGTAACGATTATGGATGGATCAGCGCAGGTTAGCGGGCATAGGAGACGCACTAACCTTCCAAATTTTCATGTTTTTGATGACACCATTGGTAATCTTGCTGAAAGCCCAGCCATGAGGACGATTTGTTTGTTCTTCTGCATCCCACCACTGTTAAAGACGTCATTGCGTTAGACGAGAGCTTCTGAGAAGAAGCAGGGACGAACAGCTTGTCCATGTGCATCTACCCAGCCCCATTCAGGGTCCAAGGATCCACTAAGAGTGACGTTGTTGCCTCCATTGAAAGAAAACCTGAAAGTCAGTAGGTGAGTGAAGCGAGTGAACTGGAAGCGCTTGTGGGGTTTTACCAGGCGCCCGAAAAGTTCTTCAGGCAATGTTAAGGACAGCTTTCAAACATGAAGATGATACACTCACTGAAGCACCGACGAGGGCTGGATTTTGATGGTACAGTCAGCGTTCATAGAGACATAACACAAAAAGACTTACCCTGAACAGTTGCAATATCACTAGGATATGTCAGATTCCCTTCAATTCGAACTTCTACATTCGTTAAGACCGGAAAAACGACTGGCGTGAAGATATTATACGTGGTCCCTCTCTCAAACAAAATAGTCGAGTTCGAGCTGTAGTTGGCCAACCCGGCAGTCAACGCAGGCGTGTCGTCTTCGTCTGCTACATGAGGAACGACGAACGTCGTCCATGCCCAGATAGGCAGTACGCGTAAGACAAGAACAGCAAAGAGAAGATATTCACGAATCATCTCTGCGACGCGTCAGGATGGGGTCAGCGCCGCCTCACCTGGTTTTAAACATGAAGAGCCGAAATTTCTGCGAAATACAGTACCAGGTGACACATATAAAGCAGTTAGCAAATGAAATTGGACGGTCCGCCGGCCCCAGAGACGGCGAAGCTCGTTGATCACCTCGCTTCGTAGTCTATCATTATCATGCTTTGTCCAGCTTTGCCAAAGAGTCAGACGCGGCGCGAGACTGGTTTTCCAAGAACTTGCAGATGGAAACGGGGTTCCCCAAAATATCGTTCGTTTGGAACATGCCATTGACCTATTTCAAAAATCATTATCATTCAAAATTTTTTACTGACTTTTGAAACTGGTATTCAGCGTCAATGGTAACCTCGAACTTGAAGTCGACATGAATGGCATTTGTCACTGGCAAGTGGCCAGGAGGAAGGAAGCTCGAGATTAAGCACTACATCCTTTGGCCCTATCTGTCAACACCTTCCCGGCTTACATAACCGGTCCGGGACACGAGGCACTACACATGATGTCATGACCCCTAACTCCATTCGCTTCGCCTCAAAACGTGGACGGTGGATGGAAAAACACATTTGCAAGGTGTAGCAGGAATGAGGACATGTATGGGCAGTGGAGGCAAGCATAGCAATATACTATGTACATGTACGGAGAATCTCAGTATCATAGCCTTTTACACGCACGGCAAATGGCAATTTTCATCGGAATGATCAGAATCCGCCTAAACAACCCTCTAGCTGCGGCTCCTTGAAGGCATCATGCTCCTTCAATCTAGGAGTATCGCGCTCGCTGCTACCATGATAGGATCTTTGTCTGCAGAAACTCTTCCTGCGTAACAGAGGCTTGGGGGTGCCGTTGAATTGATCCTTATTTGGGGAACTTGGAGGGTATGGTAGGAAGGAGAGCGCATGATTTAGCTCTGACTGAGAATGAGGGTGGGCACAGGGTGATGAATGATAGGGTGCGTGTGGGGATGAAAGTATAGATGGGGGTGAAAGTATAGAGGGTATAGGGGAGGAGAGTATCGGTGAGCCATACCCGTCCGAGTCATCCGACTCTGAACAAGACGACGAAGAGATATCGGGGATTAGAGCTGGGGTATCGCTAGCGTTGGGTACATCAAGTGGTTCTCGTTCGCAAGCCTCAAAGGCTAGAGGATGAAAGTAACTCCCCATGGGTACCCGCCGAGAAGCATGACATATGCTATCCGGAGAAGTATTCATATATGTCCTGTCCCCTCGTTCCGGTAGCGCGCAGGAGTTCGGTGACACGACGATGGGCGCACGATCGTAATGCGCAGACGAGTGGGTCATTTGGGTAGATGCGATGGTTGGAGTAGGAGGGAAATGAACATGGGGAGTTGGCATACTTGGGTGACACCCCGGGAACGGAAGGGCATTAGCGAAGGAAGACGACAGCCGCTTGAACTCCGGTAAAGGCTTCAAAATGGGTCGCGGAGCCATTGTGGGCGGATAAAGATCACCGGAGGGGAGCTGTAATTTCAGTGAATGAAACGACTATTCACCGAACGAACGAGGGCACGTAGTACTTAGTAGAAGGGACTTGACCTGCAAGCAGCTATCTTTCTTTAAAAGATAAAGGCTAAGCGGCCTGCATTCGCGCGGTGGATACGAAAGTTATTCACGAGCACAAAGTCAGTGCTTTTCGATTGGACCGGTATTAATATAATAATAATACTCATCAGAAAGCCATATTTGTCGCAGCACAGCGCCTTGGCACAAGGGAAGGAAAGACACGGCCTGATAGGTGGTTGTCATAACATGAGCCATAAGTAGCAAGCCATAGCCTGGACGTTCCCGGAGATCCGTAGGGTTTGGGTGTGTGACATATGTCATGGCTTATCGATGTGGGGCTGGTGGGGCTGTCCGGGCTTTCCCTGGCCTTCAAAAACGAGTCACTTCTTTGGGAGATTCAATAGAAACTGTATTGTTACTTGTCAAAGCAACATGTATAATATACAGGAATGAGAAATTGAGGGAAACTCGCTGTAAGAAGAGGGGAAAAACTTTTTAAACCTATTCCAGTTAAAGCTCAAACGTCAAAATCTTTCACACAAAACCAGGGTTTCAGATCAAGTAAAACATATTGCACCAAATTCGAAACACTACTACCCACAGTTCAAAAAAACGGAAGCGGAACAAGAGGGAGGCAGATTATCTACGAATTCATCAGAAAGTGAAAGAGAAGATGCTGCCTGACATTCCTCATGAGAGATCTAGAAATCCCTTTAAACCGCCGACTCCTCCGAAATCACAGCTCGAGGAGGATATGTAATAACCGAGCCACTTTCCGCCCCACCCTCTAGCGACAACACGGCTGAAAACGAAGGGAAAGCGGAGAAAGGGTCGTCCGGCGAGGGAGACATCACCAATGATCTCGGATTCTTCCTCATCGATGCGAAATTGCCGACGGTAGGAGTGTTCACGAGACCAGATTGATCGTTCATGCTGGACAGTACTCCGTCCTTCGTAGCAAAAACCATAGGTGAAAACAATCCAGGACTAGCGGGCTCGGCTTCAGTAGGTAATCCTACAGGTGATGTCATTTCCGACTCGTCCAAAGACATGGACTGCCAGAACGCCTGAGTGAGAGACTCGTCACTGGACTTTGAGTTCGTAGGGGTAATTGTCCGTTGTGGGGACTCCACTACAGGGCTAAGGAACTCCTGTGGATACGGGGAAGAAACGTGTGTTCCAACCGGGTCACGTCCACGAATAGGAAGTGGAGGAGGTACCTTTCTCTTTCTGCTGCCCTCAAGAGGGCTTCCACGCGAAACACGCGTAGGGTTCGCACCATACACCGTCTTCCTCCTCATTGGGGCTCTCCCCCCAGCCAATTCCTTCTCCTCCTCCGCATTCTCCTTATCAGCTCTAGCAAGTGGGGAGGAAGGAGCCGAAGGGTAAGGCGAACGTGGGTACATCTTTAAAGCTTTCCCGAGATCATTCACAGGGCGGATAGAGGACTGTGAAGCGATAGCCTGGAATCGGAGACCAGCACGTGTCGTAGGTTTCATCTCGATAGCACCAGGCGAGTTGGGGAAAATATCAACGTTCGCAGCAGGGCTTAAGACGATAGAAGGTGGAGTAGAATCCTTCGAAGTTGGGGTAACCTCACCGGGACTCTCCTTTGCTGAGACAAAACTGTCACTTGACGGGGAGTAAATCCGAGCACCCCATGCAGGCATTTCAAGCGGGTTGGGAGAGACGCTTATAGCGCCGCGGTCGTACGAATTTGGTGAGTGGGTGGAGAAGGTGCATGTTAATGTTGCCGATGGAGGGAAATGGACGTGAGGAGATTTTAGTCCTGGTGACACGACCACGGTTACGCTTGCGGCGAACGGGAACGGGTTTTGTGATAAAGGTAGCGGGGGTGGGCGTTTGAGGATACCCCTGGGTGAAGAAGGAGTCCTGAGAGCCCGTGAAGGCGAAGCGACTCCCGTCCTCAGCAGGGATTTCGCAGACATGAAGTTCGTAAGGCGTCGTGAAAAAAATTAAGAGGCTGTACTTTTTTAGAACGTGAAAGGTTGGTGAATCTCTTGACCAGCAAGGGACTGTAAACAAGAAGGAATTAACACGTATAACGATGGAGGGAAGGCATGAGTCCACTTACTTCTGTCGTAAGCAACACTGAAGCCAACGAGTGAGGATCATTGGACACACTGTGCTGGTATTTAAGTATTCCGGTTAACGTTGTCATAGTAAGGGTTTATTCGGTAAACGAACACCGACACACACGAGGTGATGCCTGGATAAAGCGTTAGGTGGATCTAGCTCCGTGGACGTACAGCCATCGTTGTTGATGAGCAACCAATCATCCGTCGCCTTCAGTTGCGAATTGAAATCGGTGGAGAGACATTGTTACCTGTCGTCCAAGATACATTAGATTCCACAATACCATTCTCTGAGGTGGAGAAGTGGAGCGTACTCTCTGTATAACGCAGCTCTGGAAGTTCCAAAGAGCAAGTTCCTGGGCGCAAGGAACACCGAGCGCCGGCTGTGCAGCGTTTCCCGATTCTGTGTATCATGATCATGTGACGCTTAATGCAAGCGTTTCACAGGTCTGCGACTCTGCGGCTGTCTGCCGGCCATCGTAAGTATATAGAAATAATTGCTGTCTTGTGTAAGCAGCAACAGAGGTCCTCTCGTATCGACAGTTGGTGGAGTGATCTTCATTCAAAATTCTTTATGGTATGTCGATCATCACGAAATCAGCCAGGAGAACAAGTGCCCAGTGGTCACCGTGCACGTCAGCCTTTCCTGGATTCATGAGGTGATTATCTATCATTAATAATTATACATAGCACTGCTGCAAGGAAAATGGAAGCAAGTAAGATGTCAGCATGGGCTGACTGATTACTCTCATGTTTGACAAACACCGGTAGTGTGCCGCAGCGTGGTATCAGTCTGACCTCCACTAGCGTCGGAAGCGTGGCTAAAGGGTACAAGCCAAGCTCAGCTTGCACAAAGTACGCGTGGCAGAACGGAAGTCTGGCGGAAGATTTACTTCACTAAACGGTAAAGCCAACCCAGGCAAGGCCGCAAAGGCCACCGAATAAATCCCTCATCAGTATGATGATCTGGGGTTGTCCTTTGTGGAACTTTGCGGCTACTGCACCGCCTTTATCTGGTCTCAGCCTGGACGAGCGCTGGCGCTGAATATTGAGTCCTGACGGCGCCGAACCCTCCTGAACTCCCGACCAGCCGCGACTAAGCCTCGGACTCGAATGCCGAAAGACCGAGAGATGGTTTTAGCATACATCAGGCTCATAGTTGGGCTTAACTAGTGCCAAAACATCAAATGCATGATAAGTCCTTTGCAATGTGCATCAACTTTGCATACAAAGACTGACATGAAACAGGTACATGAGCTGCCAGCGCGCGGTATACTCAGCTGTGACTTGGGCTCGACGACGCTCGTCTACATACTCGGAGTGATGCTGATCCTCCTCAAGTCCCAAGTACCCATTGAGGGTCAAAGCAGAAGTTTCCCCGCGTGGCTATGGCTCTTGTTTCTTTTTCAAAGAAAATCATATGATCTGCGGACCCTGCAAGGCGGCAGATCTGCGGGGGTTGGAAAGGCAACCCACCGACCACCAACACGATTAACCTATACGTCGAATAGAGTCCATACAGCGACGCCCGTAGAACGTGGATCTGCGTACGACTTGAGGGAGCCAATACAACGGTGGCACAGGGAGCAGAATTATGGCATGTATCGGTCGTCCCGGGCGAAAGAATTCACAGCAGAACGAATCAGGGACAAATTCAATCACGCTCTCCCATGCCATACGACTAAGGCCTAGCGCCGCAACCCGACCAGGGAAGCTACATCCTTTTGAGTCACTCAGTACTCGATGACCGCCGCTCTAATGGGTACGATGCTGCGGACTGTTACGTGACCCGACGAGGCGTTGGAGGAGTCGTAATGGAACAAAAATCGCATTCGTGTTGATACATAAATGTTACAGCATATAGATATCTAGACGTACTGTGTCAGCCAAAGCTCGAGGTCTGTGTTAAAAAGAACGTACACATAGGGAAAAATCGCCAGGACTAATACCTGTTAATACAAATCACGTTAGCTAAATCTTGAACTCTGAGGTCAAAGAAAACACACAAAAAAAACCCCCCGTTCTCGTCAGGACTGCCCATTCGCAAGTCTATCAAACTCCTGTCTTATCTGCACAATAAACTGAAATATATCCCGCGTAGTGTTGAGCCTTTCCACCAACATCGGAAGCGACGGGAGCGTCGGTGAAGTCTTTATCACTTTACAACATATCATATCAGCTGGAGGTAAATGAAGCCCATGAACAGATACACATACCTTTATATGCTCGACCAGAAACATCCAGAATAAAACTAAACTCCCTCTCTGGGTCGTTCCTATTGATCCTCTTAAACCGCACCAACAACTGATCCTTCTCTACGCCTTCAATAACACATGCGAGTAGATCTTCCAAAGCATCAACTTCAGGTGATGCGCGCGCAGCGTGTCCGCTTAGGGTTGACTTTTCTTTGCCTTTCTCTGCGAAGCTTGTCAGTCGGTAGGGAGGAGGGGAGAAGAGAGAGGACATACCTCGACGAAGACTCGCAGCAATAGCACGATATTCTTCTATCTGTGCTTGAACCGAAGCGCTTTTCTCGTGTAACGAAGCAAGCTGGCGTTTAAACGCCGCTACTGAAAGCTCTGCGTCTTTTCTTTCGGCTTGTTCTTTTTCCAGTGCTATCAAATTGAAAATGAGATGTGCCAACAGACAACAGAAAGAACCATGAATATGAATCATCAGACATATCCAACACAGCAATACGAAACATGAAATACTCACTCGCCATCAATTCAATTTCTTTAATCTTACACGAGCTCGTCTCAGCTTCTACACTCTGAGCTTTCTCTTGTAGCCTCTTCTTCTCAGCTTCAGCCTTCTCTCTTCTCTCCGTAATCATATGTATAGACCGATTTTTATAAGTGTTCACGGCCTTAAGGAAATTCTGCGTGGATTCTTCGTATATATTGATTTTGAGGTCAATAGTAGGGTTTGGAGAGGCGAGAACAGATTTTAAATCGATGTGAGGGAGTCTGGGGACGAACTTTGACATCTTGAGAGGAGTTGAGTTGGTAGACCAAGATTAAGTTGAACGAAGTCACGCCACCGCGTCGCGCCGCGAGAGATTTATTTGTCTTTGCTTGGCAAGAGCCTCTGCACAGGTTACCACGGTCCACGGGGGAGGATGGAAACTGTCGTTCCGGCGTTCGTTGAGGCCAATGCAGCTGGTCGACAACGATACGGTGGGTCTATTGTAACTTCATCTTAGATCGTCTCTTATTGATATACAGTTCAGTTTCTAAAGGAGCTAGCTGCATTATTTGAATCTAC